>OU015497.1:199854010-199956510 GCA_907164885.2 Dolomedes plantarius
ACACTACTGGCCAAAAGTATTGCAAGTGTGAGAAATCTAACATTCTTTCAAGAATAAGCCCCCAAAAATAATATTTTTTCAATGCAACTGATATTTGTTAATGTCAATATGTTAAATTAATATAAAGACAAGAAATGATTAAGTTATTGAACAAAATTAATTATTTAATTTTATAAAAAAAATAGCATACAAAAATGTACAGGTTATCAGAAACCGGAATCCCTTTTGGTTCCCCGAAATTAAATGAAATAAATAAACAATTTCAAGTTCTTCTGAGCAGAAAAGATAATAAATGAGTGAAATTGCACCGAAAAACATTTAATATGTTGTTGAGCCACTTCTGGCTTTGATCACAACAACCACTCTTTTAGGCATGGAATCCACAAGGTTTTGCAACACTTCTTTCGGTATTTTATGGTGTCAAATTTTAAATATTTTTTCCAGAAGCTCTCGTTTTGTTCTGGAGCGATTTTGAGATATTTTCCTTTCATTTATACTCCATAAATTCTCTATAGGATTTAAATCTGGCAAGTTTCCTGGCCATGGGAGAACATTAATACCACGTTTTGCAAATTCAGCCTTAACCTAAAATAAGGAATGTTTCGATTTAGAGTTCAGAATTGAACTCTAATGAAATTTAATTTAATTTTAAAGTTTTCTTGCCTTTTTCGATGTATTGCAGGATGCTAGGTCTTGCTGAAATACCCATTTCTGCCTTGGGAGCATGTCATGAGCACTAGGAAGCAATTGATGCTTCAGCACACTAATATACTGGCCACTCTTCATAGTTCCCTGTACAAAATGGAGTCATCCAGTTGACTTATATGACATGCATCCTCACATCATTTGGCTTTCTGGGTGTTTTGCTGTAAGAACCAGGCAGTCAGGACTCGTGTTCTCTTTTGCTTTAAGCCAAGCGTTGGCAGGTTTGTCAGACATTAAAGAAAATTGACTGTCGCTGAACAAAACTTGTCTCCATTTCGTCCAATTTTTGTGAACCTTGGTCCAGTCCAATAGATTTTTTTCCGCATTGCTTTGCTCAGAACTGGTTTTTTCCTAGGCACATGTGCCTTGATACCAGCTTCACGGTGCCTCCTGCGAACTGTTCTGGAACTGGCAATGACAGAAGTCGACTCACTCCATTCTCTTGCAAGTGTAGCAGAACTTGCGAACCTATTTTTTCGGCATAATCGTGTCAATGAAGCATCAGCACGTTTCGAAGATAACCTCGAACGACCACTTCTAGGCTTCTTATCTACGGTTAATTCTGTTTTAAATCTCTTTATGAGGCGTGAAACAGTCGACTCACTTCAGCCGTACCGATGAGCAATCCCAACGTTTGAAATACTTTCTTGATGCATTGAAATAACAGCCTGGCGCTTCCGAGGAGTTACTTCACACATTTTAAAAGAAAAGCACAGTTTACTTTTAAACGCAATTCGCAGCGTGTATGCACTTCAGCAGCTCAACAAACCAAATGAAATTCTACGCAGTCGGCTCATTTTTATAATAAACATCTGGGATGACCCAATCGTTGGTAAAGATTGCATCACAAAGTATGACGAAGTAGCTTGAAACTTCTCCACCACATTTGCACTTAAGAAAAATCAGTTTAATTGAAAAATATATTATTTTTTAGGCTTATTCTTGAAAAAATGTTAGATTTCTCAAACTTGCAATACTTTTGGCCAGAAGTGTATACACACACACATATATATATATATATATATATATAAAAGCAAGTTGGGGGAAAATGAATACAAATATAATGAATAATTTGCATAGCTAATAAATAGATTTCGGGGCTGGGGTTGGGCTTGGGGCCAAACGCCATTAAATACCATCGTGACTATGTCGGATAAGGACACGTTAAATCCGTAAACGGGAAAGTCCTTCTATGATGTCAGAGAGAGTGGGAGAGGGTACGAGCCCCCTAGAGTCACCCCAAGGGGTGCTCGATCAAAAGTGAGGTAGCACCAGCGGGTGGAGCTGGTTGAAAGCAACCAACGACTCTCGCGGTTAATGTCCTCATTGACAAGTCTCCCGCATTGGAAAACAACAAATAGAAAATTTCAACACAAATAACATTTATAATAATTACAAGATAATAAGAACTTTTTATATACCATTTTTTTTAAATTTTCTGTTGAATCATATAAACTTGAGAATTCTATGTACTAATAAATACTTTTTAAAAATTTTTTTGATGAATTATCCGATCAAGTTCACAGAAAATTAAATTAATTGGAAGTTAACTTGAGTTTAACTATTCGTTCCCGCCCCGGCGGATAGATGGCTGCATCCTTCTACAAAACAAAATTAACTGAAAATGATTTCAATTCTGCTTAAAGATGGCTAAAAGTATTAAAAGAATGCATTGTCAACGTGTTCTGAGCTATTCTAAAAGTTTCAAATGTCTAGCTAGTCGGGAAGTTAGTTAAAAATCGATTGCAAAATTTAGACTGGACAAACACACACACAAACAAGAAAGCAAGTTAATAAAAACATGAAAAAAAGATAATGCAATAGTTTGAATTGTGAGCTATTGGACCTCTTACATGAAAAATTTCGGGGGGGGGGGGGTGGTGATTGTTTTACTTCTACTTACTCATACGAGTTCTAAAAGGTTTAAAACTTACAGCCGGACCAACAAGTCTAGAACCAATGATAGCAGTGAGTGCTTGTTACCGTTGAGATGATTAGAGATACAGTTGCCCAGCCAGAAATATCGAATGGACGTTTTACTTATCAATAAAGTGTTGCATCTACATTATTGGAAAACAACTTTACATCTGCTTTGGAACTTTCGTCGGGAGACTTTCTGAAGAATGCTTCATAACGAATTTGTTGAGAATATTTTAAAAATCTTTTACCATACACTCACTTTGTGTATACAAGCAAACACAGATATTATTAAATACAAATATATGCACATATGTACAAGTACAAGCACACGGAAGCATACGTATACACACATGGAAACATACTCACCCAGAAACATACCTACACAGAAACATACGTATAGAAACATACGCATACACACTCACACAGATATATACATACAGACACACACAGAGAGAAACATGCGTAGATACACAGGAATATACGCATATACACTCAGACATGTACAAACTCTCACTTATCCACATACATAAATATACACACAAACAATAACATACACTTACATGCACACACATAAACATACAGTCGCAAACACACACACTCACATAGACAGATTCACATACATGTGATTGTACTACATAACTTTGGACATAAACCTTAAAGTTTTCATGTATGTTGTATTAGGAACTTTAATATCTTCTCTACGAAATATCAGACGTTATTCTTAAGGTTATGAGGCTAAACACGTTAAGATATTTATACCAATCATTAGTGTTCTTTTAAAAGCGTAAAGAGTTTACTCTCGTAGTTATTTTCTGTATTAAAAGACAAAAAAAAAAACTTTTACAAGTTGTTTGGCTTTAATGTGACTACATCTGAACACTCTCAATTCTGTATCCTACCACAAATTAAATAATGTCTGAGAAATAACTCAAAGATATCATTAGATTAGAATCATAAGATATATATTTTTTGTCCATACTTGGTTCAAGGAGGACCACGAAGAATGTTCCTTTTTGCCCTAGTTTCGTAACAAACGGAATCATCTAGTGCTCCTGGACGATTCGATCAAGTCAATTGGATCAGCCGCATGTGTTGCATTTGGAACGAATTACAAGTTTATTTCCGGCAAAACGAAAGCAATTGAAGAATAGAATCTCTATCAAGTTATCCCAAAAAGACCTCCGAGGGGACAAAATTGTTTTCTGTTTCCAATATTTCTTTGTCTATATAAAACAACTTCGTAACTGACTGACTGACATATAACGCACAGAATAAACCGCTGGACATAAAGGGCTAAAATTTTGCATGTGATTCTTCTTATAGTGTAGGGGTGCAGTAAGAGATATTTTTAAAAAATTCTTAGATTTTTTAAAAATTAAATTTTTAAGATGTTTTTGTAACATTCTTTAAAGTTTACATTTAAAATAATAATCTGTGGGTTATAAAATTTATATCACGAGAAAGATCATAAAAATTCATTTAAAATGAAATCTTTTTCGAATCTTTGCCTCCATTTTCTGATTTTTGGTGAATTTTTAAAGATTAATTTTTAGAATTTAATTTATTAAATGCTGATCACGTGGTTTCATTTCATTTATGTGATACTTTAAATTAATTTATCGTCACGCGCATAATAATTAAAAAGACAAAATTTTTTCCTCTTTCTAATGCGGCAGACGATTGGACATTATCCAATAAAATATTAAAATACAGTAAAAGAAATGTTTCTCAAACTGTACTATATTAACTGTACTATATTCTTTAGTATGTTCTATTACATTTAATTTCAATATTTTCTTCTACATTATTTTGTCTCTAAAAATATTCGTTACGATTTTTTTATATACGAGTATATATATATATATATATATATATATATATATGTGTGTGTGAGGCTAAAATAGGGGGGGGGGGCGATCGCGCGACCTTAAAAAGGGATATTAGCTAGTAAAATATAGGATTAACAATTTAAAAGTCTGGGAGTTCAAATAAGCGGCATAAGGCATTGCAGTGAAAATAGAATTAGTGGGTTCGACTTGATTCGATTACCGAAGAACCGCAGAACCACATGGGAGAATTTTTAGGTAGACGTATAGCCTTGCAGTTTGGCGCTAAGAAAATGTTTAGTTTAGCAAAAAGGATCATCCGATGATGACGAAATGAATAAGTAATGAGCGTCGGTAGCGCACTATTAAAACTTAGGGACAAAGGATTTATTTCAGAGTCAGGGATAACTAGGGAATGGAAAGGACGTGTGCCGTAAGCGCACAGATTTAAATTGGGTGGGGTTCTTAATTAATGTTTGATGGAGCTGAGATTCTTAAAGTAATTTAATAAATATGTTTGGGAACATCAGTTGAACTATTTTATGGCTTTGTGTCGACATAACACTGTTTGATGGAAATATTTAGAGGATAAGCGTCACCACCGGTTCACTGACTGCATCATGATACAAGAGAGATTTGGATTTATATTAAATAGAATGGAAGTTGAAACCAAGTCAAACAAGAGCCGGTAACGAAGGTTATCTACGCAGGATTACTGAAACCCTAATTTTAGCATTATAAAATAAAATCTTCGGCTGCTCATCATTAAAATGAAAACAACAGTGTTTTAAGTTTGTGCTCGACGTTTTTCTTAGTGCTCATCAAAGGATAACATCATTAAAATTTTCTTGCAACAAATTTCGTGGAATCGTTCAAAAATACATCGAAACAGCAATCAATAAATTTTTTTTAAAAAAATGGCGGTGACAAGGATGTAGAGTACGTCGTCTGAAAGTGTGTCGTTAAAGCATGCTGCATTTTGGTGTTTGTGCGAGCTGTTCAGCGAAAGTAGTTTGTATAACGGAAAGTATCAAGGAAATTTTCGGAAGATTCCAGGATGTGAATGAAAACAGTGTTCCATGGCTCTCCGGGACTGCCAAAAATTGAAGAAAATAAAATGTACCAAACAAAATTCTTCATCAAAGGAAAACTAAAATTTCTCACATGTTGTACAAGAAATTCAAGGTTAAGGTAAGAAATTTAAAACGAATTACAATAAACAGATATAAAAACGAGTTTAAAAAAATATGAAAAAATGTTTTAAATGGTTAAATTTGCAATTGTACAAGTTGAAGATGTAAATTATTTTTGACATTAAGGTATTGAAATTTTAAAATTGAAATGGTATTGATGAAAATTGAAATAAGTAACTATTATATGTAAAATGTGAAAATTTTGTGAAAATTTTGGAAATTGTGGTGACAAGTTAAAATTCAGTAGAAAATGTTCTGACAATTTGAAACTATTGGTAATAAAAAATGAAAATTTTAATATTGTTAAAATTAAGTACATTTTGAAATTTGTTTTCTGGGGATGATCACTCCAGTCAATCCTGTTTTGTTCGGGGAGGGGGGAAAGCTAGATAGCAGAGTATTTGTAATAAATATTGGTAAAATTTTGAAAATTTTAATTTCATTATGTTTTGAAAATGTATGAGTTTTGGTATAGTTATTGGAAAATTTTAGAACATATTAAGGTTAAATTTAAATTGTCCATTTTGGTTTTGTTGCTGTTGGCAGTCTCGTCATTTTGTAAATATTTTTAAGGTTTATTGATTAAAAATGTGTTATTTTCGGTATATTGCATATCGGTTGTCAAGTGTATATAATTAAAATTTTTGGATATGATTTTATAAGTGTATTTTTATTGTCTTAATATAAATTTATTTTGATAAGTAATGTTTTGTGAGGTAGGGAATTGAGTTGTATTGATAAAGATGTAAGGTCTGAGATTTTAATTTTTGAAATTGGTAGAATTGTGAGTTTTGATCAAAATGTGAATGTGTTAACATATTTTATCAAATTGAGTCTAGAAGCAGAACAAGCATGAGTTCAACCATGTCTTCTTCAAACTTGAGTAGGTTTTAAAATTGGTTTTGAATGAAATGAAAAGTTTTTTGGTATAAAAATGTATAGGAAAGTTTTTTAATGAAAGTTAGCTTCATACCTCAATGATTTAATTGCTTTTTTCATATTGATAAATATTGGGTATTTTTTTTAATTTAAAGCACTTAAATTTGATCTTTTAATTTGTTTATTGTGTTTTAGTATTAATAATTTGATGTTTATTTTCTTGTGTGTTTCTGGTTGCCACTTGGTTTGTTGGCTATCTTGGAGGTCTCCCTGTAATTTTCTGATAAGCATGAGTATAAAGACATGCTTCATTATTTGTAAGACTCAGAGGTAAAAAATTTTTGTGCATCATGGTGAAAACGAGAAAATTTAGAATGTAATAAGATTAATTTTCACTATTGATTTGTTTGTGTCAAATTTGAAGTTTCGGCGGAGTCAGGTATCCCCGATGATACGCTGAAAGCTCTTAATAAAATTCCCAGTGCTATTGTGGAGTATGACCACCATAACAGACATCTGATGAAGGGTTTTAAATTCCAATAATAGTGTTATAAATAAAATTATCTTGTATGAAGTTTTGTGACACCCCAATTTTCTACAAGAACTATGTGTTTCAAAGACTCTGAACTTTGTCAATTTTAAAGCCAGGACTCATTTTCTAGGTGATGGACTCAAGGTGCTTCGGCACAAGGTTTGTTTTTCTTGAGCTACAGATCATAGTGTGGGTGTTCACATAAAAGTTTATTATCATATTCTTACATTTTCAATTTATACTTTGTGATAATTAACTTTGATTTTAGTGTTTTATTGATAATATGTTGGTATAATATTCTTTTATAATTAATTTGATATGTTGATTGTAATAATTTTAAGTCATTCTGTGTCAACTTCTGTCTCAAATGGAGACATTTTTGTAAAATGTAATCTTCTCAGCTCCATGGGGTTAGGTGCACGAATTTAGTAAATAAGAATATTAATTTTAGTTTTGTAAATAAGATGTCAAATATTTAGGGGGAATTCAGTTAATTTTGATGTGGTTGAATCAAGTCGTAAAAAAGAATAAATTTGTTGGGTTTCTCTGAGTTTTTTGTGTGGGGAAGGATCCGCCCTGCACAGCAATTTTCAGTTGAGGATTATTTAGGTTAAGTTTAGTTGTTTTTCTCTTCTGGAGACGTGTTGCAGGGAACTGGCCATTCTTTGTGTGCACGCCTCCAGGAGAATTATCGCCCTATTCTAATCGTAAATGTTAATTCAATTTTAGTTGGTTTAAATGGGTTAACAAGATAATGATGATGAGTTTCAGTAGTTAGGGTTATTAGTTAATTTTGTTGCGTGGGAAGGTACCGCCCTCCACAGCAATTTTCAGTTGTTGATTAATTAAGTTAATTTTAGTTAATTTTCTCTTCTGAGGACGTGCTGCAGAGAATTAGCTACTCCTTGTCTGCACGCCTTCAGGGGGACGGGGGAGGGAAGTTGTGAAATTAAAACGGGATATTAGCTAGTAAAATATAGGATTAATAATTTAAAAGTCTGGAAGTTCAAATAAGCGGCATAAGGCATTTCAGTGAAAATAGAATTAGTGGGTTCGACTTGATTCGATTACCGAAGAACCGCAGAACCACAAGGGAGAATTTTTAGGTAGACGTATAGCCTTGCAGTTTGGCGCTAAGAAAATGCTTAGTTTAGCAAAAAGGATCATCCGATGATGACGAAATGAAAAAGTAATGAGCGTCGGTAGCGCACTATTAAAAATTAGGGACAAAGGATTTATTTCAGAGTCAGGGATAACTAGGGAATGGAAAGGACGTGTGCCGTAAGCGCACAGATTTAAATTGGGTGGGGCTCTTAATTAATGTTTGATGGAGCTGAGTTTCTTAAAGAAATTTAATAAATATGTTTGGGAACATCAATTGGACTATTTTATGGCTTTGTGTCGACTTAACACTGTTTGATGGAAATATTTAGAGGATAAGCGCCAACACCGGTTCACCGACTGCATCATGACACAAAAGAGGTTCGGATTTATATTAAATAGTATGGGAGTAGAAGTCAAGTCCGACATATATATATATATATATATATATATATATATATACACTGAAGTGCCACTGAATTAGGGATAGCAAAGCCTATGCAAATTGTGTAGCGCTGAGCGTCATGTACTCGCAAGTGAGGGCGCTGTGGTAACTGCATATATAGCACGTACTGTGGTTGTTCTGAATTAGTTGTTGGAATTGCCAGTATGGATAAACTGCTTGATTAAGACGCCTTCGATCGCGGACAAATCGAAGGTGCGCGACGCATAGGCCATTCAATTTCCGTAATCGTCAGACAGCTAGGATTTTCAAGGTCGACAGTGTCAAGAGTATACCAAGAATACATGGATGGTGGAAAAAAAACTAGCGATCGGGCAAACTGCAAAGGACAATTAGCCTTGACAGTGCGTGGTGAGATACGGCTCAGGCGTATTGTGCGTAGCCAGCCAAGCCAAACATTAGCTCAAATTACCACCCAGATTAATGACGGTGCCAGTCGTACAGTCAGTAAACGGACTGTGCAACGCTCGCTTCACCGTATGGGTTTCGGGAGCCGTCGTCCCACGAGAGTACCATTGCTCTATACTCGCCATCGGGCTGCACGTCTTGCCTGGGCAAAGAGAGCACAGAGACTGGAGTGTAGAGGACTGGAAACGAGTAGCATGGAGTGATGAGTCTCGATTTCGACTACTTAACGCCAACGGGAGGCTGAGAATATGGCGTCAGGCTCATGAAACCATGGATCCTGCATGCCTGGCTGGAACTGTACAAGGACATGGTGGCTCAATCATGGTCTGGGGTGTTTTTTTCGTGGCACACTTTGGGATCTTTGATGCGTGTACCACCCTCCCTCAATGCAATTCGGTACGTAGAGATGCTCGGTGATCACTTCCATCCGTTTATGCTGTTCTGTTATCAGCACGGTTATGGAGTTTTCCAGCAAGACAACTGTACCTCTCACAAGTCCCGTTTGGCTACTGGCTGGTTGGAGGAGCATTCCTATGACTTCTCTGTCATGAATTGGCCACCTAGAAGCCCAGACTTAAATCCTATTGAGCATCTTTGGGATGTTTTGGAACAAGGCGTGAAAGGCCATCACACAGCACCAAAGATCCTTAGTGAATTATGGACAGCTTTAGCCAATATTTGGCAAGCCATTCCCGTGGAACGTTTCCAGAAACTTGATGAATCTATGCCTCGTCGTGTGGCAGCCGTTATCAAGGCCAGAGGCGGCCCAACTCGTTACTAGGTAGCTATCCCTAATTCAGTGGCACTTCAGTGTATATATATACATATATATATATATATATATATATATATATATATATATATATATATATATATATATATATATATATATATATATATATATATATATATATATATATACTCTCAAGAGCCAAAACATTATGACCACCCCTACATTTTGCAATGAACTCGCCTGGATGATGTGGAAGGCACGTGATCATGTGGAAGTGGTATTTAACTGCTGCTGGAGAGTCGTGAAGAATCATTCTTTCACTTACTTCTGTGTGTGATGGGAAAGGCTGCGGATCTAAGCGACTTTGATAGAGGGCAGATTGTAATGGCTCGAAGGCTCGGAACAAGTATTTCCGAAACTGCACGACTCGTGGGTTGTTCGCGACCTACAGTTGTTAGTACTTATGCAAAGTGGATGAATGACGGTGAAACCAGCAGTAGACGACATGGTGTTGGACGTCCACACGCTATCAAAGAAAAAAGGTCGTCGGAGACTGTCTCGCATGGTGCAGCAAAACCGGAGTCAGACAGTGGCTCAGCTGACAGCTCAATACAATGCAGGGCCATGTAGAATATTATCGCAGCACACTGTTCAGCGGACACTGTTGGATATGGGGCTACGCAGCAAACATCCCACTCGTGTACATTTGCTGACCAAGCGTCATCGCCAACTGCGCCTGCGCTGGGCCCGGGAACATCGCGACTGGTCCATGGATCAGTGGGAGAGAGTTGCCTGGTCAGATGAATCACGGTTTGTCATTCATCACACCGATGGCCGTGTCAGGATACGCCGTCTTCCAGGCGAACTGTTGCTCCCTCAATGTACAGTAGGTAATACACAGGCCGGTGGTGGCGGTATTATGCTTTGGGGGACGTTTTCTTGGGCGTCTCTGGGACCCGTGGTTGTGGTAGAGCAGACCATGAATGCTACAGGGTATCTGAACATCATTGCAGACCAGTTGCACCCTTACATGGCCTCTGTTTTTCCAGCTGGAAATGGAATGTTCCAACAGGACAACGCCCCGTGTCACAAGGCTAAAATTGTGTTGGAGTGGTTCCAGTAACATGATGCTGAATTCCAGTTAATGTCCTTGCCACCTAACTCACCGGATCTCAATCCGATAGAACACATTTGGGATGTCATGGGACGGCAGCTCAGAGTTCAAAGACCACCAATTCGCAATATCTCGGATTTGCGTGACCGTTGCTTAAACATCTGGTACAATCTGTCTCCGGCCATCTACGAAGGACTTGTGGCATCCATGCCAAGGCGGGTCGGAGCTGTGTTGCGCGCCAAAGGTGGGCCAACTCGTTATTGACAGGTGGTCATAATCTTTTGGCTCTTGAGTGTATATTGGCATTAATTGCATACATTGACCGTTTTTTCAAATTTGAATGTATTCTGTAGCGAAATACGGGTTTTCAGTCTATACTAATATATAAAGAGAGAGCGGATTTTGTATGTGGAGGGTAATCTCCGGAACCACTGCACCTATTTGAGAAATTCTTTTACTATTTGAAAGGTACATTATTCCAGATGGACATTGGCTATATATTATGTATATCTGATCAGTGGAAAGAAAGTTAGGGGCCCAAATGTTGAGCTGATGCTTCACTTTTCCTTTTTTTCCTTTGTCAACCATTGTCAAATAATCATAGCAACACATCAAACGATATTTTCATTTATTATCAGTAAAACATTTAACATTTGAATTTTGTTTGTCAACCATAGTCAAGTAACCATAGCAACACATCAAACTACATTTTCATTTATTGTCAGTAAAACATTTAGTATTTTAAAGATTCAAGTGGAGGATGCATTGATAAATACAAAAAGGATTTTTGAAATTGGCAACGTTTAAAGGTGTATTGAAGAAAATTACATTTGGAACTACGCTTTTTATAGGACATTTAAGGTAATATATTTACAATTTATTGGCTAGCAAATGGAAATTTATTGGTATAATACTACAGAACTTTATTTATAAACTTTATGTTTTTGAATTTATGTACAATTTTATGCACAATTTGCGTAAATCGAACGTGAATTAATGAACTTTATTCAAAAATCAGTGTGTTTCGTTGAAACTGTGAAATTTATTGATTATTTCGAATAGGCCTATGTTTGTCTCTTTATAAGTGAAAAAGTATTGCTTCAATTTAGCTGAAAATTTCTATAGATATAGTTGATAGTTTAGATTAAAACATAGGCATATTATGTTTTAAAAATAGGGCCCCGGAGTTTTTTAAATTAATGTTTTAATGATTTTGCCCCTAAAAGTTGCTCATTTCGACAGATTCCACGGCTGTCCTCGCTGACAGGGAGACTATGGGGCCAAATCATACCAAAATCGGCACGCAGGTGGCCCCGGAAACTATTCAGTGCCTGACGTAGCCGGAATTTTTAATTTTTAATTTAAAAAAAGTTATTAAAGTTTTTGTTTATTTTTGGTGCTTTCTTCGTGTTTTTTTTTGTGTTTAGACTCTGTAGCGGATAGGCTATGGGGCCGAATCGTATCAAAATCGACATGCTGGTGGTCCCGGACACAATTCAGTGCCTGACGTTACAGTTTCCAATAAACATTTCTTTTGCCATCACCATCAACAAGTCCCAAGGTCAAACATCAGTCTACATATATTGAGTACACTAGCTGGGCTTCGCCCGGCTATGCTCGGACCCCAAAAAAGAAAAAAAATGGCCCTTTTCAGGGCCATACAAATGTATTAAATTCCCGTCAATAAATTACCGTCAATTTACATTCCCGTCACTGCCGACAGATGGCTGCACCATACTGGAGATGGGTGATTTGATTCTTTCGTCTCAACGGTGAAGTGCTTTTAGAATTAAAATATCTGTAAAACTATTAAAGTAACAGAATAACTGTAAGGAGAAAAAATTATCAGTTTTCACGCTCTTTCCAAATATGTAACATTTATGTACTTTCATGAGAAAAAAAATACACCGATACACCGATTTTCGACAAAAATGTCGGCCATGTTTTCTCAGGATGAGTGATCTCCAGAAACGTGGCGGCCACGTGATTCGACGGACTCCACGACATTTACCTCTGTTACTTTAATTATATAGATAGATAATATGATGTGCATTAGTTATTAATTTCCCAAAATTATAAAAATTATAAAATTTCTGTTTTTGAGGAACTTATTTCAAGTGAGCTGTGGTTGGAGTTAGGTGTAAATGCTTCGATATTTTCCTGTTCGAACTCAAATGATTTTAGAGCAGTAAGATATTTTTTAAAATTAAACAGTTTATAAAGTTCTTATAACATATGATAATACAGTAAGTCTACTAATGTCCAAATGGATTAGAGCTGACTGGTCATAAAAGATAGTTGAAAATCATATAACAATAGTGATAGAAACTTGAAAATCCAAGCGGGATTTATACAGCATAGCATCATTACTGCAGCAGATTACAACTTACCTCAACATATATTAAGCAGCCCATTTGTCTTATGGGCTATTTGAAACTGGATTTTTAAACTGTCCAAGATATGAAAATCAATTAAAAAGAGATGTTTATATTGAGGGATCTCTTGTACAAATATATTGGACTTGACTTATGGGAAGATTGGTTTACTCATGGACAATTGCATGTTGATCTCTCTAGGTCAGGAAATGCGGAGAATCAATTTGTTTTAAAACCCCAGAAAAACGAAAAATGTGGTATACTATAAAGTTTTAAAGCAAATCATATCTACCTAATATCTACTTAAGATAGATAATTGTTCAATCCAGACAAAGTCGGGACGGGCCGCTAGTATACAGAGGCTGTTCACACATTTTTTAGACGATATATATTGTATTCACAAAACTAAATTACATAACATTCTTGTGTTTTAAATGTTCTATTTGACATCCCTTATTCTGAACTATCTTTCGACACCGCAATTTCCAGGATAATAATGCCTTTTGAAGTGTTAGAAGAGGTATTCTATCTCATTCCTCCTGAACAGCTTTCCAGAGTCCTGTAAGGGTTTTGGGACGATGTTTGGATAATGCAGATTTTAAAAGTCCGAAAGCACAAAAATCCATAGGTGATACATCGGGAGATTTAGTAGGGATATCAGTGAAGGGTATGGCCTTGATACCAGTTTTTTGTTCCATTTCTTTTAGGAAATTTACAGTGGATTTTGATGTGTGACTGCTAGCTTTGTCTTGATGGAGTCTCACAGATTGATGGCACTGTGGGTAAAGCGATGGTATTTCATTCAGAAAAATTGGCGATAAAATATGTTCCTGATAGTATTTGGAGTTAATCTTGACATTTTTTCCCACTCTCTTTATTTTTAACTTGCCATTATAAGAAAAACCAGCAACAATCATGAATCCCTTAGAAAAACTTTCTTTCGATTCTTTGAACCATGTACTTAAATTTTTTTCTCCCCTTTTATGATAATAAATGGCTCTTTTTTTGTTGCAATCATTTAAATACACCCATGATTCATCTATTGTGACAATTGTTTTCCATTTTTCTTTGGATAAGTGTTTCTCATATAGAATTCTGCAGCGTGTCCTGCGTTCAGCGATATGATTTGGAAGAAGCCGATGCACATTGCGTTTTTTCGCTTTCTTAAGATTTAAATCAACGTTTATCATTTTGTTTACAGTGGACACCGAGCATTTTAATGATTTTGCTACTGTCCTTTGACTAGGGGGATTTTCTTTTAACATTAAACAACGTACCTTTGCAATAGTCGAAGATGTCCGTTTTTTCCTTGGATACTTGTTTGGAATTTTTGTCCCACTTGAGGCTCCAATTTGACCGTTTTTTCCTTTCTTGTTGACGATATTACCTATCGACGCTTTAGATATCACAAAACCATGACTCTCACATCGTTTTTGGATAACGGAGTATGCATATTTCTCTTCGGAAAGAGCATAAATGTAGCCTTCGAACCACTGCTTTGTTAAAAACGCCATTTTGAATAAAAACAAAACTTTCAAGCCGCAGACGATAATTTTGACTTTTAAAAACATAGTACAATTGCAATTATTTCTTTTGCAGCAAACGATTTTTTATTACCGCTTACCAAAATCGTCTAAAAAAATGTGCGAACAGCCTCTGTATAATAAAGCGTTCAAGTAGGGAAGAATCCAACATGGTTCATTAAATTGGGTCCATATGAACAGTGCTCCCCAACCTTTTTATCGCCGCGGACCGGTTAACGTTTGATAATTTTACCGCGGCCCGCTGAGGGGGGGGGGAGGGGGGAACGTTGATTGTTTATATTTTAAATTGTTTTAATTTAATAATTTTAATTTAATTGTATTTAAACATGCCTTCAAAACAAAATACAGTTACACCAAAAAATGAATATAAAGTGATTTAACATTTTAACTCACTAGAACTCTAAATCAATGAGAACCCTGAGCTTGTTTCTTTGCAACGAGACGGTTCCATCTGGGGTTAATAGGAAACAATGACACCCGAAATGTGTTGCTTATGTTTAGTTTATTCCGTTGTTTTGTTTTGGTTGCTGTCACTGCAGAAAACCCCGCTTCACACAGATAGGTTGTCTGAAATGGCAATAGGGATTTAAGTACTGTGGTGGCAATCTCAGGGTATTTTGATGTATAAATTACGTTACGTTTATTGTTCAATAAAAACTCGTTTTATTTATTTACTTATTTATTTGTTTCGTTTTTTTCCGGGGGTTGGGGACACTGCATATGAACATATTTTTTCGCGGCAACTTGTAGTGTAAATAATTTGATCGGATGGAAAAGGTTGAATGAAGAGCATTTTTTGAATTCTGATAGAATTCCACATAATTCTTCATCGAAAAATTTTCTGGTAAAGCTATGAATTTATTTATTTATTTATTTATTGCTTTACTTTAGGGCTGCTGTGTATTAACCCTATTGGACTTGCTCACCTCAATGTTAACCTATGGGTAAGTGTCCAAGGAATGCCGACTTAGATTGAATTTTTTTTTAATTGTACTGCGTAAGAGAGAGAAATTTTACACCTTGGGGCATTTTTCGTTTTTTTTTTCGACAAAAATATAAATAATATTTTAAATGACTCGGTGAAAAATCTGGTGTAGTGTGTTTTAAACGCTCATCAAATTTCTTTGGTGGGCGACATTTATAAAATGAATCCTGTTGCAAAATGCAGAAAAGTTCTGGCTATCTGAAGACACCATTTTCATAGGATGATCAGCATTTATGTAGCTGTAAATGCTATTAAAGACCCATTTTCTACATAGGTTAACATTGAGGGTAGCGAATGCAATAATAGCTGTTTATAGCTTTAAAATATAAAGCTATTTTTACTTTGTCTGTTCTAAGCACCAGCAACGGTGACATATGCTATCGCCTGAGCATATCCTACCGAAGGTCGTTCGCACTTTATGGAAACGGTTTTGTAATTTATTTTTGTCGTTTGAATTTTGAGATAAAAATTTGGCAACTTCGGAATAATCGTCTGCTAATGTTTTGTTTTGATTACAATGTAAAATAAAAGATTTATTTTGAACATGGCTCCTAAAGTTGATAGATGTCTCGAAGGTTACGTAACTCTTTCCGAGGAGAAATATTCGTATCAACAAATAATAAAGCTCTGTAAAAATCGCGGTTATGGCATTTCAAAAAAAGGTATTTATAATATATTAAATTTAAAAGGAAAAAAACGCTTAACTGAATGTAAAAATGAAAACATGACCACGAAACCTCATCCTAAGACTGTTCGAACGCAGGTAAATATCAAGAAAGTGAAGTCTCTGATCCTAAAAGAAAATCCGCCGACTCAAAGATCCATTGCATCGAAGCTACGAATGTCTTCTGGCACTGTAAGTAAAATCATTCATAAAGATTTGAAGTTAAAAAAGATGTTTAAACCTAAAGTTCATCTGCTTTTGCCAAAGCATATTGCTGAAAGAAAAACAAATTGTAGAAAATTATATGAAAAACACCTGGCTGCTGAAAAATGAAAAATTTGTGGTAACACTCGATGAGGCATAGGTGTATTTAAGTGACTGTAATAAAAAAAATATCAATTTTCTATTGCTCAACTGACGGGAATGACCGTACGAAATGGTGTCATAGGGTTTCGATTGGGCGTGATTTAGTATAGTAGTAGGCAATGACATCACTACTCTGAATTCTAAATAATACAGTGATTTATTAACATAAAAACACATAGATGATTACACACTAAATAATATTATTGATAATTATATCAACATAAAGAACAACATTCATTATCTCAATCTATTATTCGATTATATTATTTCATTCATTTAATTTGCTATTACTCTCAGTACGCAATTTATTACTTCTTAATTTTAGCCTGTATTACATGACTCGGGGATTTATAGACTTTTTGGCAATAGGTAATGAAAGGTTACCTCCATTTTTGTAGATTGCACAGGAAACACTCGCCGGCATATTATGTTGCATCGATTGGGGTATCTTTTCTCGGGATTCACTTCTCTCCCGAGAACGCAATCATCAAAATCGCTGGATGGCGCGGGAAATGCCTGGTGATTAGCGGGCTTTAACGGCAGGACAGGTTTTCCCTCCGATCAACTTTCCATCGTTGGCTTGTCGAGGTCAGGCAATCTATTTTGGCTCCGATGCTCATCTATCTCCTCTCATCGTTGGCTTGCAGGATTATATCGATGCGCTGAGTCCGGGCACAATCTCGCATATACTCTTGTGAAACTTCTTGCTTACAATGCTACTATCTCATGGCAATGTGTTGAATCTGGGCACGATCTACCGGAGACCCTCAAATTCTCTCTCTTATGTTTTCTGCTTATCTCATAGCAGTGTGCTGAGTATGAGCGCCAATTCTAATTAATTCATACTCTCACTCTCACTATTTTTTATCTTCTTCTCAACGTTCCTCCCATTTCATTTCATTCGTCAATCATGTTATATCATTTCTCTCACTTCAATTTCCATTCGCTAATTCATCTTTAAGGGGGTCCAGGACACAAAATTGTTCGAACTTTCGAAAAAGATTTTATTGCATTAATTTTTTTTGTTCTTTTACGCTTAAAATGACGTTTAAATCATGTTTCTATCTTAATTAGAACATGATAAATTATTTTTTTTTGCAACATTCTAATAGTAGCCAATCGTTGTTTAAACCTGTAAGTGCGTTTTTCTTCAAGATGGGTTTTTTCCCCATTTCCCGTCTTTAAATTATTATAAGTCAAGAACCGTTGAAGATAAATGGTTGAAACTTGGAACATGTCTTTTTCAAGTATTTTACTTTAATTTTGATTCAGCAAATTTGAAAAGAATATTTACTTTTGAAAATATGATTTTTTTTTAAAGTTACATAATTTTTTTTGTAATTTTTAATCTAAATATTTTTAATTTCTTTAAAAATTAATATTTAAAAAAAGATGAATTATAATTAAAACTTATATATTTCTGTTTAATTAAATGAAAAAATTTTGAAATTCGACAAATAATAATTCGAGTTATAAAGGTTTTAAATTACCCAACTTTTATTAAAAATTTAAATTTCAAAATTTTTTAAAAACTTTTTGAGAAATTTTATGATGTGATTTTGTTTACAAATTATATGGTTGACCATCACAAAAAAATTCAAAATTTTAACTCAATAAATAAAATTTTATTTTAAATGTTTCCCGGACCCCCTTAAACCTCCCAAATCTTCTTTCTTGACCATTCCGAATGAGGGGCGTTTCTCATTAAAATAATTCAGCCTTCAACTCTCCCCTGCACTTCTAGGAATCTTGTTTTCCCAGAAAATCTCATATGTGTGAGGTCGTTTCCTCTTTGGCAACAATCCCCTTTCTACATCATTGTCCCCTTTTAGTAGCCCCCTCGTTGTTCCGTGTTTTAACTGCTCTTTTCAATTCCTTTTCCTTCTTCCGGTTTCTTATACAGACTGGCGCCATTTCATTCTTTCATTTTACACCCCGTTTGTTCGACTTAATTGGTTTGTCTGCTCTTTTCGAACTTTTAATATGTCGTACCCCACAACAAATGGCTTCGTCAGTATTGAGAAAAGTTACCAAATAGATTCAGGATAGTTGCAGAATTTTGTTACAACGGCAAATTAAAAATCAAAAAGTCTCAAGTAAAGCAAAATTAATTCACTCTACTATCAGCAAAATATTTTAAAACCAATTTTCGAAGAAGAAATTCCAACCTTGTATCGAAAAGACTTTAATAAAATTGAGCTTCATATGGACAAAGCCTCTAGTCACACGTCTAAATTAACTGCCGTTTATTTAGCAAAGAAAGAATCAGAAACAGGAATAAAGTGCATCCCATTTAAAGAAATACCTGTAAAATCACATGACACTTATCCAATGGACTTTTGTGCTTTCGGTTTTTTAAAACGAGCCTTAGGAAAACGGCATCCAAGAACACTGAAAGAACTTTGGAAAACGGTCCAAGAGGAATGGGATAAAATTGACATGACAGTACTAAGAAAAGTTTACTTTCATGGAAAATTCGAGCTAGAGTTATTGTTAAGAACCATGGCTATTAGATAGAACCGAATCGCCGCAAAAATACGGTATTTAAAGATAAAACTTAACTATTAAAATCGTTTCCATAAAGTGCGAACGACCTTCTGTATTCCCTTACTGCAAAATTTGTAAATTAAGAAAAATGGTTAATTAAGTCAAAGGCTTACAAAATTATTTTTGAACTAACTGTATGAGCTGTTAGCATCTCGCCGAATGAGCTTTCTTGGTAGAGGATGTGGTGGTAGGAACACTATTGGCTCTCTAAACCGTTGTTCAACGTCTTGAGAAGAGCTTGAGCCACCGGATGTGTTTTTTACCTATCTGTCGCACATATCTTGCTTGCAACGTAGAAACTGCTAGTCAGTTTTTTCTTTATCTCTCTCTCTCTCTCTCTCTCTCTCTTTTAAAGGGTTTCTCAGTCAAAAGTCTGGGAACATGGCTGAGCCCAAACCAATTCCTCTTGCAAACATTGTCAGGGCGTGGACCGTTTTCAAGCTACGTAGAGAAAATAAGAGTGCAGTTTTTGCTTAAAACTGTCACTACAAGTGTCTAGGAAGTGATAGACTTCGTAGCTACATATGTATTGCTGTACATATGTATTGCTGTTAGATATATGTATTGCTGATGTGTGTAAAATATATGTTTTGCTCGTGTGTATTCAGCATACATGTATTGCTCGTGTGTATGTGTAACATAATATATGTATTGCTCTTGTGTGTGTGTGTGTAAGATGCATGTATTCATATGTGTAAGATACACGTGTTGGTCGTGTGTGTGTATGACACATGTGTTGCTCGCGTGTCTCGGTGTATGAAACACGAGTTACTCGTGTGTCTGTGTGTAACATACATTCGTTGTTCGCATGCACGCGCGTGTGTGTAAGATACACGTTCATGTGCGTGTAAGATATTGGTCATGTCTGTGTATAAGATACATGTGTTGCTCACGCATGTATGTCTGTAAGATAAATGTGTTACTCCTGTGCGTGTCAAATACATGTATTTTTCCTGTTTGTGTGTGACATGTATTGCTTGTATCTGTAACAAATACGTGTATCCCTAGCCTCGACAGCCAAAGTTACAGATAATCTAAATGGCAATAACACGCATTGAAAGAACTGCTACTGAAATTATATACAAGTTCGTTAATCATTCACTAGTTATTCCTTAGACGTATTCCTCACACGTATTCCTTGCATGCATTTCATATGAATTACAAAAATAGCTTTATTTCGGTGATTGAATACTAATTAAGAATACTGATAAGACCATCATAAGATCGATAAAATATTACAACAGATGCAAAGACCGTGATTATTGAAGAAAATTTTCGTTTTTCTGTACTGGTTTCGTTTCCAGAAACATTCCTGACCAGTTCCCTATAGGCTAACGGGCTTAAGGGCGATTTATAATGGCACCACCACTAGCCAGGTGCCACCTCAATTTCGACGAGCATCCCCAGGGGTGACATCTGGAGGGATCGTACCTTTTAACACCCTCTCTCACTTCATAGAGGGACACCGAAACTATGCAATATATTATTCAATTTAAAGCTGCGGGAATTAATACGATTAAAAAGAAATGAAGTGAAATTGAAAAGAAAATGAAATCTTAAGGTTCCATTGATTAATGAAGTTTAATTTTATAGATGGGAGAAATTAAAAGAAATTGAAATTATATGTCTTTCTCCTTGGATATCTTTACTGGGTGAGTACCCCCATCCCGAGCTTTTTAAATTTTTACACCACTGGTTTTTATTTTGAAATTTTGTCCTTTGTACCTCACGGATTTTATGACTGTTGCATTTAATTATCTTCACCTTTTATTGATGTTTTTGGTTTTAAAAATTTTATTCTATACACTTTTTATTGAATTTCATAAAATATTGCGCAACATTCATTTATAAAAATGCTTTCGTGTTTGGTTTTATTTGTACACCATATAGTCTTGTCCCTCAATGGACCTTGCCCCAATAAACCCAAATCAACCAACCAACCATTAAGGTGACTGTGGACCTTCATTTGAGCAAATAGTTTTTATTGTAATATTGATTGTGTTATTGTAAAAAAAAATATTTTTGTAGAATAGTAGTACCA
Source organism: Dolomedes plantarius (assembly GCA_907164885.2). Classification (NCBI taxonomy): domain Eukaryota; kingdom Metazoa; phylum Arthropoda; class Arachnida; order Araneae; family Dolomedidae; genus Dolomedes; species Dolomedes plantarius. The sequence goes on from OU015497.1 coordinate 199,875,407, forward strand.
AAAGTTTTTTTTTTTTCAAGTAAAAAATCGTTTATGAGGATTTACAGATTTTTAAAGGTTTTTAGATTTTTTAAATGCTCCATGCCCTTTAAATTTTGTTCAAAATTCCTGAAATTGATCAGGAAGAATCCTGATGCTGTTTACAAAGAAACTGGTTATGCATTTCGCAATTCGAATTCATTAAGGGAATTAAATTTGATTTATAACTTATTAAAAGACAAAATTTGATGAAAATCGGGATGAAACTCAGAAAAAAAAATCTCAAAAAATAACTAATCAAGGGATTAAATAATTGATAGCCAGATAATGTTTGTAATATAGTTAAATGCAAAATCGAGGAAATATCTCAAAAATTGCCTCGAGTTCGGCATAATTGCGACTTATGCCGAACTTATTGTTAATACGGCATAAGTCGCAAATAGCATTTTAAAATTTTGTTTATAAATTTTTAATTTATTAAAAAAATTCTTAGAATTATAATAAGATTGGAAATTTCTTTTAAGGTATTCTATATACTTATGGTGAAATGTATATATGTACAAAATTTTATATCTCTATGATAAAAAGCAAAAAAAAAAAAATTTGACATCCATCGTTTCCTTAAATCCTACACGGCATTTGCAAAGCTTGATTGAGAGCGAGCCTACTGTAATTTGCCACACATGGGAACAGCAAATTACAGTAGGCCCACCCCTGGCGAAGATCAATACAAAAAACAAATAAAAATTACAGGATTGTCGCATAGGATTGTTGGAACGCAACCATTCACAAAACTAGCCGTGAACATCAAGATGCATTCTTTTGTTATTACCTTTGTTACGGTGAGGATTAGATTATTAGGTTTAAAAAGTGTTCTTCATACAAGGTAAATTATTCGTTATCTATATATACAGGTATAAACAGATACAGGTATTACGGAACTGTATAAAGCAGTTCCGTAACTGACTGACTCACTGACTGACATACAACGCACAGACCAAACCGCTGGACCTAAAGGGCTGAAATTTTGCATGGCGATTTTTCTTATAGTGTAGGGGTGCATTAAGAAAGATTTTTGAAAAATTCTGCTTAGATTTGTTTAAATTAAATTTTTAATCTGTTTTTGTAACTTTTTTTAAGTTTACATTTAAAATAATAACTTGAGGATTATAAAATTGATATCATGAGAAAGATCATAAAGATTCCTTTAAAATGAAATCTTTTTCGAATCTTTACCTCCATTTTCTGATTTTTGGTGAATGTTTAAAGATTAATTTTTAGAATTTAATTTATTAAATGCCAATCACGTGATTTCTTTTTCTGGTACTTTAAATAAATTTATCGTCACATGCATAACAACGAAATAGACAAAAAAAATTATTTTTTCTTGTTAATACGGCAGACGATTGGCAGACGATACGGCAGACGATTAACCAAAAAAATATTAACATACAGCATAAGATATGTTCCCCAAACTGTACTACATTAACTGTACTATATTCTTTAGTATGTCCTATTAGATTTAATTTGAATATTTTCTTCTACATTATTTTTTCTGTAAAAATATCGCTTACAATTTTTTTATAAATATTTTTTTACATCAATTCTATACATTGATCGTCGTATTTATTATAAATATATATGTATATAAATGTTTAATTTTTTGGCAATAATTGCATACATTGACCGTTGTATTTAATTTGAATGTACTCCGTAGCGAAGTGCGGGTTTTCAGCTAGTCACATAATAAAAAGTAAGTGCATATTATTACGTAAAATATTAAAATTTGTGCTCACTAAACTGAAAACATATGAAATTTTGTAGTGATTGTTATGCCTCCCAAAAGAAAGTCAGCTAGTCACGAAAATGCATACAAAAAGGATTTTTGAAATTGGCAACGTTTAAGGGTTGATTCAAGAAAATTACATTTGGAACTACCCTTTTTTATTGGATACTTCAGGTAAAAAAAGAGTTACAATTTATTGGCTATCAACTGGAAATTTATTAGTATAATATTACAGAACTTTATTTAACTTATAAACTTTACGTTTTTGAATTTATGTATAATTTTATGCACAATTTGCGTAAATAGAACTTGAATTATTGAACTTTATTCAAAAATCAGTGTGTTTCATTGAAACTGTGAAATTTATTGATTTTTTCGAATAGGCCTATGTTTGTTCCTTTTTAAGTGAAAAAGTATTGCTTCAATTGAGCTGAAATTTTGTATAGATATAGTTGATAGTTCAGATTAAAACATATGCATATTATTTTTTAAAAATCAGACCCCGGAGTTTTTTAATTAAAGTTTTTAATGATTTTGTCCATAAAAGTTCCTTATTTCGACAGCTTCCGCGGCTGTCCTCGTTGATAGCGAGACTATGGGGCCAAATCATACCAAAATCGGCACGCGGGTGGCCCCGGATACAAATCAGTGGCTGACTGACTGACAGATAACACACAGACCAAACCGCTGGACCTAAAGGGCTAAAATTTTGCATGGCGATTCTTCTTATAGTGTAGGGGTGCACTAAGAAAGATTTTTGAAAAATTCTTTTTAGGTTTTTTGAAATAAAATTTTTAAGCTATTTTGTAACTTTTTTTACGTTTGAATTTAACATAATAATCTGAGGGTTATAAAATTTATATCACGAGAAAGATCATAAAAATTCCTTTAAAATGAAAGGCTTTTCGAATCTTTACCTTCATTTTCTGATTTTGGGTGAATTTTTAAAGATTAATTTTTAGAATTTAATTTATTAAATGCCAATCACGTGATTTCTTTTTCTGGTACTTTAAATAAATTTATCGTCACATGCATAACAACGAAATAGACAAAAAAAATTATTTTTTCTTGTTAATACGGCAGACGATTGGACATTATCCAAAAAAATATTAACATACAGCATAAGATATGTTCCCCAAACTGTACTACATTAACTGTACTATATTCTTTAGTATGTCCTATTAGATTTAATTTGAATATTTTCTTCTACATTATTTTTCTATAAAAATATCGCTTACAATATTTTTATAAATATTTTTTTACATCAATTCTATACATTGATCGTCGTATTTATTATAAATATATATGTATATAAATGTTTAATTTTTTGGCAATAATTGCATACATTGACCGTTGTATTTAATTTGAATGTACTCGGTAGCGAAGTGCGGGTTTTCAGCTAGTCACATAATAAAAAGTAAGTGCATATTATTACGTAAAATATTAAAATTTGTGCTCACTAAATTGAAAACATATGAAATTTTGTAGTGATTGTTATGCCTCCCAAAAGAAAGTCAGCTAGTCACGAAAATTTAAACAGAAAGTTGAATAGATTACAAGAAGTAAAAAAAAGGCAAGTTAGTGCATTAAACACGATTTTAACAAATAATCAGGAGACAAAACCCGAAGAAATAAAGAAGGAATGTACAGGGTGTCCATAATTAAACTTCCCAACTTTAAAGTTATCTACAGTCGAAACTATTGTTCAGAAAGTTATGAAATTTTGTATAGCACATATTGAAGGGATGGGAATTTGATTGAGCGAATAAAGAAATTAGTTCAAAATTTCACCACCAGAGGGCGATTTTTGAGGAATTACAGCCAACATTTAGCCAACATTTACTATACTTAAAAAATTTATTACAACAAGATTTGTTCAACATGACGGCCATCATTTTCAGCTACCATTTGAAATCGTAAGATAGCATGTTTTACAGTTGACCGCAGTGTGTCCGGGGAAATGCTGAGAACATGTCGTGAAATGCTGTCTTTCAGATTAGGTATAGTTCTTGGTATATCAAGACTAACTAGATGTTTCACATGCCCCAAAGCCAAAAGTCGCATGGGTTGATGTCTGGGGAGCTCGATCTGGTAATCGTAACGATGACATTCTGATTAGCAATAACAAGCACTGTGAAAACAAAATCTCCATGAAAGTTTCTAGGTTTTATAACAGTTTCTGCTCTGCGTCGACAAAAGTTAATTTGAATATTTGTTTCTTCTTCGTTCTTTCAAATCCAAAATTAGTTATCGAACAAGTTTCCGATCGATTTTGCAATCACTTTAAAGATTGTAAAATTTAATGAGTATGAGTTATTATGTTAGGGTGACATATGGATAAAAAGATAGTGAAATCTTAAGTAAAGAACCAGTCGTAAATGTTAAATTCATCAAAAAACGCCCTCTGGTGATGAAATTTCGAAGTAATTTTTTTATTCGCTCAAACAAATTCCCATTCCTTCAATATGTCCTACACAAAATTTCATAACTTTCTGAACAATAGTTTCGACTTTAGACAACTTTAAAGTAGGGAAGTTTAATTATGGACACTCTGTAGTTAGGGCAATGGTCAGTTATCTAAACCTACTTATAAAGATAAAATTCAAGAGAATAGTGAGTCATTAATTAACAAATTTTGTGGGAAAAACAATGAACCACATAATACTTACGAACTAAGAAAGCATTTCTTAGGATTTTTACTGGCCATGGATACTACAGGAGCAGATTTTACTGACATGATAACAAAGGAAATAGAAGAACTTTAGTTATCTGTAAAAAAATTGAGATAGCTGGGATAAATAACAGCGAGGACAACCCAAAGAAATCCATTTCTGATATTCAGTCAAGAATTTTACAAATTAGTCCCAGGGATTTTTTTGTCCCATATTCCTGTCACTGTCTAAATTTAGCTATTAACAACTCTGCTTCCGTTTCAGATGAAGCCATTAATTTTTTTTCAATTGTGCGAAGTTTATTCATTTCCTTCAGTGGTTTTGGCAATAGATGGAATTCTATATAAAAAAAGAGTTCCGAAAAAAATAGGTCGTCTTGAGGGATAAAAGCTATAAAATAACTTTATATTTTAATTTTTGAGTTTTTTCATCATCAAATAGTATATTTATTTCTACTTCATGTGCATTTATGTCAAAAAATGCATTATGTGCATTAATTTATTGCATTATGTGCATTTATGTCCATCTGCAAAATTTAAAATCTGAAACAGTGCCGTCGTTAAATTTAGTCGTTAAAAAACTGCAAAAATAAAACCATACTTAGGTTACCCTTTAAGCTATGTGTAACAACTGCAAAAATGAAGCGACCTTTTTTGCAGCTAATGTTCTGTTTCATGAAGACAACATGTTTCTTTTAAATAAAAATCGCGTTTAATTATCTTCTTGAGTCCCAATTACAGCTGTCCATTTCAGGTGCACCAGAAACCACCTCTCAAGCGCGAAGAGAAAAGCGTCGAATTCCGTACCCAGACGTCATCGAGGGGTCTTTTAGAAAAGGTGCTGACGGAATGATTAAGGGACCTTTATTTGGAACTTGGAGGTTGGTAGTCAATCCAGAAGAAAGTATCTATTTCTACTGGTTGTCTCTGCTCACCATATGCCTACTCTACAACGCCTGGACTGTTGTTGCAAGACAGGTATGTGCATTGATAGTAGAATCTATGTATATTTGATGTAAATAAGGGCTTTTAGTTATCTGAAAGGGTTTTTGAGGGATTTTTCTGTTGCTTGCTACTGGCTTTAAAAGGGTTGTCAACTGATGTTTTTCCCCCTCTGGTTTAGTAATCTGTCTTCTCAGTTACTTGTGATCATCAAGCAATAATATCGGGCCGTTCTAAACACTTTCAAGCTGAACATAAGTAACCAAATAATCTGTCTCACAAGCATAAGTGGTCAAATTTAAATTTATTGGTAATGTTTGGTTCTGATATATAGGAATCTAACTAACCACATTGTCCCTAGATAAAACTGTCAGTTGAAAACCTACATGATTCATTATTATAAGGGTGCTCTGATTTTGATATCTGTATGTTTCAAACATTTCCGCCAGAATATGAATATCCTAATTTTTTAGGTCTTCTTATCTACATCTTCTATGTATTTTAAGCAGTTCTTGGTAATCCTACTGCGTTTCCCTGTATATATATACCGGATGGTTAAAATTAAAGTATCCCTGTTTGGGACGCCCTGGAGAGAAAAGCAGTGGACGCAACGTCTTCATATTTGGAAGGTATACATATCAGGCCATAGGGAATTGATTGCTGGGAATAAAACAAGTAGTTCCAACAAAGACCGCTAGGAGCAAATGAGGCGCTGCGATCAGTTGAAGGTAATGAAAATGATACATGACTCTACGAAGAAAGGAAAGAATACGAGGTGTCCGTAATTAACTTTATTAGTACAGTTCGTTACACATGCAGGAACTAAACTACGCTGACTAAGCTTTATGTTTGCAAACGTGTGCAGCGTACGCGTTGTTTCCTGTGTAGCAGCAGTATAACTAAACTTCCAGCCCTTTTCGCCGTGCTGTAGTTAAGTGAGAATTAGAATATTCGACTGTGCACTCAGTACCGGAGGACAAAATTTGCATACGACCTGGGCGAAAGAGTCGTCGTAACAGATAAAAAAGAGGGCTCACAGGTTCAGAACATTCTTCGACCGCCACGATGTTTCTTTCGTTGCCCGAGCGTACTTTGCTGCTAAAGTTGTTTTACCAAAACGGCGATAACGCCGCCAAAGCGCTTTGCTTGTACCGAGGGCAGAAAGCTTTGCGTACGGATCCAGTAACACCATGTGCCCTGCGGCGAATGGTGAAACGTTTCGAGGAAACAGGTAGCTTTGCCGTTCAAGCAGGCGAGGGTGAAAAAAACGGATACCGCAGGTGATGGATGATTTCGCAACCGCTGTCGTTGAGCAGGCAAAATCGAACACAGCAGGAACATGCAGTGCTCGCACCGTATCAAGGCAACTCGGATTGTCACACACTATGGTATGGAGGTGCATGCGGAAAAACACTCAAAGCCTATCCGTATAAGCTCCATCGCTTACAGTGTAATGGTCTCTATTCCTCAAGAATGAGAACACAGTTCACAGGAAACAACTTTTAATGACGAGCACAAGTTTTATACATAGTCAGAAACGAAAACATTTACACATAGATGTATAAGACTAAGACTATTTACAGAGCCGAGAGCCATTGCTACTGCGACTCACTCAGACTGCACAACTGCTAAACTGACTTCACTGCTGTTCACCTTTTCGTAGGTTGGCAAAATACCGACAGATATTTTGCCAAAGGTGGCGACAGCGTCATCTATTTTTCAAACAAAACAAACAAACAAACTAACTAACTAGGGAAGGTAGTTACTGGCTGTTACAACCTCCCCCTCTGGTTCCTCGGAAGTCCCGGTGAGGAACCAGCAGCCGCTTTAGGTGGACGACCTCGCCTTCTGATAGGAGCTACAGACACAATGTTAGCATTACTACATAATTTTAGAGCCGATGTGTGACAGGTGGCAAGTGGGTCAGTAGGATTGTCTATGCTTGCTATTACAAATGTAGTAAGTGACTTTTGAGTTAAAATGATGTAGGGTCCATCACGTTTAGGCATAAATTTGGAAGTTTTCTGAGCAGAAGCTTTACTTACAGGATGTAATTCAACCCAGACTTTGTCCCCAGGAGCAAAACAAGGTCCTTTTTATCTCCTACGGTCAGCATACTTCTTTGGTTGATCTTGTTTGGCTTCGACCTTTTCTTTGATTTCTTTAGACAAGTTTGCAAATTTCTTTAGGTATGGTATAATTTCAGGTACAAAATTATCATTATGAATGACTGCAAGAATGTCATGTTGGACATCATCTGTTGTTCTATGTTCTCTGCCAAACTGGAGAAATGCTTCTGTTTCTCCAGTGGTGTCGCACTTTTCAGTGTTCAATGCAAAACGTATTGTTGGCAGTTTCTCTTCCCATGAGGTATGATCATTTTCAACTAAGATTGCGAGTTGAAATTTCTTTTGACATTACATACATTTTTTTTCTGATTCTTTCTTTCTACAGGATCAGCCTGTAGGTGGTAAATAGGAGTCAGACTTTGATGGATACCTAAGAGAAAACAAAATTGCTGCAAGACAGCACTTACAAACTGACTTCCATTGTCACTGATTATACGCCTTGGTAGGACGTAACGAAGGATGACTTCTTCTAGTAATGTACTAGTTGCACACTGTGTTGCCGTAGCTTGTGTCAGGGCAAAAAGTTTAACCCATTTCGTAGCATAATCTTCTACGATAAAAGTCCACTTTTTACCGATTTTGCTTTCTGGTAAAGGACCAAATAGATCGATTGACAGGACTTCGAATATTTGAGAATATACAGGTGTTTGTATTAATCCGGACGGTTTCTGATTTGAAGGTTTGTATCTATTACATTCAGCACAGTTTTTGACATAATCTGAAATGTCTGAGCGCATATCAGTCCAGTAGTAACGTTTCGATAGTCTACTTAAGGTACCTTCAGCGCCGTAGTGACCGGCTGTGGGCGAGTCATGGTGTTCCTTCAAAATTTTCCCCCTTTCAGGTGAGGGTATTACTAATTGTGCTTCTTCTGAGTCTGAAGTTGGAGAATACCTATATAAAATACATTGGTTCATAATATAACCACGTTCAGTCCAATTGGTGTAGTCGACACCTTTTTCAACATCTTCAAAACTCTGAATAATTTTTTGAAGTTCTTCATCTTTCATTTGTTCTGCACGTAGATCACTAGCGTTTCTAGCAGGTATATCAACAATAATAGAGCAGATATTGCAGGATTCATTAACTGTATGATCACAGGTTCGGCGAGATAGCATGTCAGCTATAACGTTCGATCTGCCAGGGATATGTTCAATTTTCAAATTGAACTCTTACAATTGTAAAGCCCATCTGGCAAGTCTTCCAGACGGTGACTTGAAGCTCACGAGCCAACGGAGAGGCTGGTGGTCTGATGCCACTGTGACTTCTGTGCCATCAATGTATCCTTGAAATTTATTAAGAGCCCAAATAACAGCAAGTGCTTCATGTTCCGGGGTGGAATAGTTGCGCTCGGCAGATGTCAGGAATCTGCTTGCATATTCGATTGGGTGTTCATCTGCATCTTTACCCTGTAAAAGTACTGCTCCGAGAGCATGGTTACTTGCATCAGTCCTTATGGTGAAGGGTTTTGTTTCATCTGCTTGTTTCAGTATGGATGTTGAAACCAAGCACTGTTTCAAAGTTTGAAACGCATTTTCTTCATTGGCACTTCAGTGCCACTGTGCATCCTTCTTAGTAAGGTTACTAAGTGGTCTGGATACTTGAGCAAAATTTGGTATGAATTAGCTATACCATGAACATGTTTGAAGAAACGATTGTAGAATTTCGAGCATCTATGCTTCTTTATCTGAAACAAAGTAGCATAACCTCCCTTGTAGAGCAAATATTTGATCTCTGTTTATTGTGTTGAAATCATATTAAATTTCCTTTCTTTGATATACGAATCATTGCACTGCGTGAAGTGTAACAGATTTTATAAGGAATCAAAGTTGAAAAACATTCCAAATTTCAAAAAGCTCCCGCAATTTTGGCCACCTCTGTATTTGTGCGTGTGTGTGTCTATTCATCATATTATCCGCAGAGGGGCATTTTATCCATTATTTTAAAGCTAAAATATTTAAACACTTCCAGAAGTATAATTTTCCTAGCATAACGTTTCCATATCTATTATTAAAAAAAACACTCTCGCAATTTTTTCAACTGATTCCAATATTTTTTACAACTATTTCATTTTCTTTAAAAATTTCATTCCACTACTTTTTAAAGTTTGTTCGATCTTTGTCGTAAAGTTGTGAGTTGCTGTCATTTTTAAATCTAGAATGTTTTATTTATCTGCCCAGTGGGCATAGCAAACTTTTAAATCTAAGACAATTCGTTTGAAAATTTCCTTTTATTCCTTCAACTGACAACAGCAATATACGCTGTATTAAATCATATTTTTACCATGCTTTAATTAACTTGCTTTCATGTGTGTTTGTTTGTGTGTGTGTTTGTCTAGTAAAAATCTTGCAATCGATTTTTAACTAACTTCCCGACTAGCTAGACATTTGAAACTTTTTGAATAACTCAGAACACGATGACAATGCATTTTCTAAATACTTTTAGCCATCTTTAAGCAGAATTAAATTAATTTTCAGTTATTTTCAGTTAATTTTATTTTGTAGACTGGTGCAGCCATCTATTGACCGGAAAGGGAACTAGTCAAATGCAACAAGTCAAACAAGTCAAATGCAAGTTAACTTCCAATTAACTTCATTTTATTTCAAGTTGATGTGATAATTCCTCAAAAAAAATTCAAAAAGTATTTATTAATACATAGAATTGTCAAGTTTATAGGATTCAACAGAAATTTTAAAAACATGGCATATAAAAAGTTCTTTTTATCTTGTAATTATTTTCAATAAACTCAAAATTTTTCAGGCTTATTTACGCAAATGTTTTCCATTTACAGGCGTTCCCGGAGTTGCAGGAATATTACTCTCCTGCTTGGTACTGTTTGGACAGTTTTGCAGACCTTGTCTTTGTTTTAGACCTCGCCTTTCAGTTCCGAACTGGGTACTGGGAGCAAGGGGTGATGGTTTGCGAAAGCAGAAAATTGGCCGGGAACTACTTGAGATCAAAGAGCTTTCTTATGGACATCATCGCTATCCTACCAATCGATCTTATTCAGCTCAAAGTAGGAATCTTACCCATTGTCAGATTTAATAGGTAAGTATTAGATATGCCCACTTGCGAAGTATCTAAAACCTTGCAATGTATGAACACGTCAGAATTACATTTTATGTTAACCTACAGTAGTATAGGCACAAAAGTAACAATACTCGTCATGGTTGAATGCAGAAGGGCGTTCGCACTTCATGGAAACGATTTTATAATTTATTTTTGTCGTTTAAATTTTGAGATAAAAATTTGGCAACTTCGGAATAATCATCGACCAATGTTTTGTTTTGATTAGAATGTAAAATAAAAGATTTATTTTGAAATTGGCTCCTAAAGTTGATAGATGGCTAGAAGGTTACGTAACTGCACTTTCCGAGGAGAAATATTCGTATCAACAAATTATAAAGCAGTGTAAAAATCACGGTTATGGCATTTAAAAAAATGTATTTATAATATATTACATTTGAAAGAAAAAAAATCACCTAACTGAATGTAAAAATGAAAACATGACCGCGAAACCTCATCCTAAGACTGTTCGAACGCAGGTAAATATCAAGAAAGTTAAGTTTCTGATCCTAAAAGAAAATCCGCCGACTCGAAGATCCATTGCATCGAAACTACGAATGTCTTCTGCCACTGTAAGTAAAATCATTCATAATGATTTGAAGTTAAAAAAGATGTTTATACCTAAAGTTCATCTGCATTTGCCAAAGCATATTGCTGAAAGAAAAACAAATTGTAGAAAATTATATGAAAAACACCTAGCTCCCGATAAATGGAAATTAGTGGTAACACTCGATGAAGCATGGGTGTATTTAAGTGGCTGTAATAAAAAAATATCAATTTTCTATTGCTCAACTGACGGAAATGACCGTACGAAATGGCTTCGTCAGTGTAGAGAAAAGTTCCCAAAGGAATTCATGATAGTTGCAGGATTTTGTTACAACGGCAAATTAAAAATAAAAAAAGGTCTCAAGTAAAGCCAAAATTAATTCACTCTACTATCAGCAGAATATTTTAAAACCAATTTTCGAAGAAGAAATTCCAACCTTATATGGAAAGGACATTGATAAAGTTGAGCTTCATATGTACAAAGCCTCTAATCACACGTCTAAATCAACTGCCGTTTATTTAGCAAAGAAAGAATCAGAAACAGGAATAAAGTGTATCTCATTTAAAGAACTACCTGTAATATCACCTGACACTTCTCCAATGGACTTTTGCGCTTTCGGTTTATTAAAACGAGCCTTATGAAAACGGCGTCCAAGAACACCGAACGGACTTTGGTAAACTGTCCAAGAGGAATGGGGTAAAATTGACATGACAGTACTGAGAAAAAGTTTACTTTCAGGGAAAATCCAAGCTAGAGCTATTGTCAAGAACCATGGCTATCAGATAGAAGCGAATCGCCGCAAAAAATACGGTATTTAAAGATGTAACTTAACTATCAAAATCGTTTCCATAAAGTGCGAACGACCTTCTGTAATTATAGCCTTTAACGTAGCATATAAATAACTCATTTTTACCTACATACCCATATTGCTTCATACCCATAAAAATTTGAAAATTTTCATAAGTACAAATTCATCGTGTGTTGTATTTCTTCTATAGTTCATGGTGGTGAAAATATATTTTCTTTTTAAACTTTTTAAGCAATATAATAGTAATAAATTCATTGAACATTGTGTTAATGTGACAAAGGAGCAAAAGAACAGGAAATGGGCTTCTAAAAGCAAAGGAAATACCTTATACGTGAACAGTAATGGTTAAAATCTATAATCAAGAATATAAAAAATTACGTGTAACAAGAAACCAGGAAAATAAACAGGGAATGTTTAACACAAACGGTGTCCTACTTTTAGGCATATATCGCTGAAGGAATATTTATTCCAACGATGACAGTTTCACTTTTTGTAGTTGTCATGCCTATTTAATTCCAGGTTCCTGAAAGTGTATCGTTCCTTCCGCTTCTACTGCATGGTCGAGTCGTTTCGCCTTCGTCCCACACTGTGGTGCGGCGTCAATCTCCTCCACATCTTGCACCTCCTCCAACATTGGTCTGGTTGCTTCTACTTCATGCTATCAGAGTCGAACAGTCGACCAATAGGGGACAACGCTGCTTTCTCTAGAAAGCACCTGGTATCTGTTTACTGGGGTACCACCATAGCTGAACTTCCACCTCCTGGGACGTTCTTACAGTGAGTAAATTTGTTTCATTTCTATCTCTTATCTATATATATATAACAGTTCCGTAACTGACTGACATACAACGCATAGACCAAACTTCTGGACCTAAAGGGCTGAAATTTTGCATGGTGATTCTTCTTATGGTGTAGGGGTGCACTAAGAAAGATTTTTGAAAAGATCTTCTTCGATTTTTTTAAATTAAATTTTTAAGCTGTTTTAGTAATTTTTTTAAGTTTGCATTTAAAATAATAATTTGAGATTTATAAAATTTATATCACGAGAAAGATCATAAAAATGCCTTTAAAATGAAATCTTTTTCGAATCTTTACCTCTATTTTCTGATTTTTGGTGAATTTTTAAAGATTAATTTTTAGAATTTAACTTATTAATTGCTGATCACGTGATTTCCTTTTCTGGTACTTTAAATGAATTTATCGTCACGTGATAACAACGAAATCGACAAAAATTTTTTTTCTTTTCTTGCTAATGCAGCAGACGATTGGACATTATCCAAAAAAATATTAAAATACAGTAAAAGATATGTTCCTCAAACTGTACTATATTCTTTAGTATGTCCTATTAGATTTATTTGAATGTTTTCTTCTACATTATTTTGTCTTTAAAAATATCCCTTACGATTTTTATATATATATATATATATATATATATATATATATATATATATATATATATATTTATTTATTTATTTTTTTTCTTACATGAATTGTATACATTGATCGTCGTATTTATTATAAATATATATGTATATATTTGGCATTAATTGCATACATTGACTATTGTATGTAATTTGAATGTACTCCGTAGCGAAGTACGGGTTTTCAGCTAGTGTACTTATATATCGGTTTCAAAGAGCTGTATGTATTTACAAGGAAACCTAATGTAAAAACGAAATAGATAAGAACGAAACAGACGAAATTTTACTTTTGTAATACTCATATTTTATATGAACATATGTAAATTTGAATGAATAAATTGCGTTTAATCTTATTCCCCATGGTACGCCTCTACTTACCCCATTTTGAATGGAGAGAAGAGAGTTTAATGATATATGTAATGTAGAGTCATATTAGTAAGATAATGATAGAACATCAGTTAGGCATAAATGTAGAATTATATTCTCAAATGTAAGATTTGAGAAATTCATGAGGAATTGGAAACTTTTCGCTGAAAAAAAAAATGTAAGTGAATGATAGTGCATGCGAGCTTCACAAAAAGTCGTAAAAACTACCGCCACTCACCAAAATTTATAAAACAGAATAAGGTGTTTGTATGACATTTATTTTCTCTAAACAAAATAACTTGTTGGTTGGTAGTTTAAAGTTAACTTGAAATGAAGATAGAACTGCAATTCAGTAGCAAACTAATGTCTATTTTATTCTCAACTTCATCTAAAAGTTATGATCACAAAATATGCAAAGTATAGCAAATGCACCTGACTTACTAAATATAATCCTCCCCGGAACTCACATAACTAAACACGTTAACCTAAAATTCCAGTCTCTTACCTTAAGCTTTCACTAACATTGTAGTTACATCTTGAAGATCTTCGGATTTTCTTTTAACGAAGAGAAAGTAAGTCTCAGATATGAAACTTGATATTATGTGAGTAGAAGAACTTTCTGCCTACTTACAAAACAAATTGTGTCATGTTGACAGTTTTTCTTCCTACAAAAACTTCCTCTTGTAAACGGACAGATTTTGAAAGAGAATCTTAAACTTCACTCTAAAATTTCACTAATAAAGATTCATTTTTGGAAACTATTCAATTAGCAGACATTTAGCCCATTTTATCCTGAATAAATTGCATTAAACCCCATTTGGATTGAACAAATAAAAGATCTGATATTTGAAATTCCGTAAACCTTTAAATGTACGAAAATTGCTGCACACGATGAAACAAACATAGCTGCCATGTACTAAAAAGAATAATTAAATTAAGATAATGGTCATTTTAAACTTTCATCATGTTAGGTTTGTTGTATAGGAAATTTCAGAATTTTTTAAAATGGTCCAGCAACCAGCGCTGAACCACTTGAAATATATTGACCCTACTGTAAGAATAAAAACTGTCGATGCATTAAAAATACACTGAAGTGCCATTTAATTAGGGATACCTACCTAGTAACGAGTTGGGCCTCCTCTGGCCTTGATAACGGCTGCCACACGACGAGGCATAGATTCAACAAGTTTCTGGAAACGTTCCACGGGAATGGCTTGCCAAATATTGGCTAAAGTTGTCTGTGGTAGTGTTAATTGGGTGGGTCGCGATTTTGTATAGTAGTAGGCAATAATACCATTACTCTGAATTCTAAACAATACATTAATTTATCAACATAACACATATATTAGTACACATTCAATTATATTATTGATAATTATGAACCTAAGGAAATACTCATTATATCAAGGTATTATTTGACTGTACTATTTCACTTATTTAAATGGATTTCATTTCAGTACGCAATATATATTATTTTTTAACTTCCGCCTATATTATAAGACTCGGGGGTTTATAGACTTTTTGGCAATAGGTAATGAAAGGTTACCTCCATTTTTGCAGACTGCAGAGGGGAAACATTCTCCGGCATATTCACGTGCATCGATTGGGATATCTTTCTTCAGGATTCACTTTCGCTGGTGAACGCAGTCATCAGAATCGCTATATGTCGCTGGAAGAGGCGGACTTTAACGGCCGGATCGGTTCTCCATCTTTGGCTTGTGGGGGTCAGGCAATCTGTCTTGGTTCCGTATCTCAACTATTCTCATCTCATCGGTAGCTTGCAGGGGTCAGGCAATCTATCTTGGCTCCGACGCTCCTCTATGCTCCTCTCATCGCTAGCTTGCGGGGGTCAGGCAAGCTTTCTCGGCTCCACTATTCATCTAATCTCCTCTCATCGTTGGGTTGCAGGCTTACAGTGACGCACTAAGTCGGGGCGCAATCTCCCATATATTCTTTTTAGACTTCTCGCTTACGAGGCTACAACTCTATATTCGTGTGCTAAGTCTGCGAGTCAAAATCAATCATATTATCTTTTTTATATTCTCACTCTCTCTATTTTTTATCTTCTCAACGCCCCGCCTTTTACATTTTCATTCGTCTCTCATGTTCAACCTTTTTTTTACTTGCACTTCGATTCGCTAATTTTCACCCTCTAATTATTTCTTTAAACCATTCAGAGTGAGGGGCGTTTTATACAAAAACAATTCCGCCTTCGACTCATCCCTGCCTTTCTAGGGATCCTGTTTTCCAAGGACATCTCCTATGTGTGGGGTCATCTTCTCTTTGCCAACAATTCCCTTTTCATCTCGATGTCCCCTCTATCTAGCCCCCTCGCTGTTTCGTCTCTTAACTGTTGCTTTTCAATTTCTTCTTCTTCATCCGGTCCTTTGTATGAGCAAGCGCCATTTCAATTTTCTCATTTTACCGCCGATTGTCCGATTTAATTGGGTTGTCTGCCCTTTTCGAACTTCTAACATTTCGTATCCCCATGACATTCTTCTTGTATCGTCTGGCGTCATTTCACTGTTTCATTTTCCGTCCCGTTTATTAATTGGTTTTTCTGCACCTTTTCTATTTTCTTTTTTTATATGTCGTAATCTACGACACTGTCCATAATTCCGTAAGGTTCTTTGGTGCTGTGTGATGATCTTTCACGCCTTGTTCCAAAACATCCCAAAGATGCTTAATATGATTTAAGTCTGGGCTTCTAGGTGGCCAATTCATGACAGAGAAGTCAGAGGAATGCTCATCCAACCAGCCAGTAGCCAACCGGGACTTGTGAGAGATACAGTTGTCTTGCTGGAAAACTCCATTACCGTGCGGATAACAGAACAGCATAAACTGATGGAGGTGATCACCCAGCAACTCTACGTACTGAATTGCATTGAGGGAGGGTGGTGCACGCACCAAAGATCCCAAACTGTGCCACGAAAAAACACCCCAGACCATGATTGAGCCACCATGCCCTTGTACAGTTCCAGCCAGGCATGCAGGATCCATGGCTTCATGAGCCTGACGCCATATTCTCAGCCTCCCGTCGGCGTTAAGTAGTCGGAATCGAGACTCATCACTCCATGCTACTCGTTTCCAGTCCTCTACACTCCAGTCTCTGTGCTCTCTTGCCCAGGCAAGACGTGCAGCCTGATGGCGAGTATAGAGCAATGGTACTCTCGTAGGTCGACGGCTCCCGAAACCCATACGGTGAAGCGAGCGTTGCACAGTCCGTTTACTGACTGTACGACTGGCACCGTCATTAAACTGGGTGGTAATTTGAACTAATGTTTGGCTTCGCTGGCTACGTACAATACGCCTGAGCCGTATCTCACCACGCACTGTCAAGGCTAATTGTCCTTTGCAGTTTGCCCGATCGCTAGTTTTTTTTCCACCATCCATGTATTCTTGGTATACTCTTGACACTGTCGACCTTGAAAATCCTAGCTGTCTGACAATTTCGGAAATTGAATGGCCCATGCGTCGCGCTCCTACGATTTGTCCGCGATCGAAGGTGTCTAAATCAGGCAGTTTACCTATACTGGCAATTCCAACAACTAATTCTGAACAACCACAGTACACGCTATATATGCAGTTACCACAGTGCCCTCACTTAAGCATACATGATGCGCAGCGCTACACAATTTGCATAGGCTTTGCTATCCCTAATTCAGTGGCACTTCAGTGTATTTTCTCTAAAAGATTTCATACTACATCCTAAAACAACTTCCTATTTGATAGATCTTATTCCATTTTCTCTTAATAAGTTTAATATCTACGAAAATAATTTTTTTATATGTATTAATGCAAATAAGAGTTTCCATTTATGCTTTCTTTCATCCCAAAGTGATTCTGTTAAGAAACGAGGAATGAAGAAAACTACCAATTAATGTTTTGAGAACACCTACGCAGGATCGCCTAACACAGAGAAATATCGATGAAAGACGCCTAGAGACAGGGCCCGATTTAGAAAATTCTTGACTACAGGCACAACTCGGGATGGGGTCCCCCTAACACTGATGTGGGCGTAAAATTTCCAAAATTGATACATACACAAAATAATCATGAATCATTGTAAAAGTACCATTTTACCAAGAATTGGCTATTTGAAGCGTAGAAGCCTAGGACATTATCAAATAACAAAAAGCAATACAATATATTAACTTCATCAACACACCAATACAATGCAACCAGAAAAACTTATTAATCCCTTATAGATGTTACTGGCAAAGTATGAAATGCCGGCATTCTATAGAATGCCTAGGCATTGTATATGATGCCGGACGTTGTTAGGCAAAGTATGAAATATGAGAATTTTTACATACTTTCCCTAGGAATTGTATATAATACCTAGGCATTCTATAGAATGACAAATGTTATATAGGCAAAGTATGAAAAAAGGTTCTGATAAGGGTATTATATAAATGACTTGCATTCCTCAAAAATACAACGAAACATTCTGAAAAAATAATGAGAGTGTCATTAAAAAAAATTATTCAAAATACGTAAAGAAAAATGAAAATTGTACAAAACAAAATTTATGCCTTTCTTATTAATGGAAACAAAATTTTCATATAAAAATAATAAATTAAAATTAAGCTACCTGTTGCAACATTGTAGGCTTGAATGACATTTTGAATTACATTTCATTACATTTTCACGCAAAGACATTTTATATTTTGGCACTTTGTTTTACACATACACTTGACGAACCCTTGACCGCTTCCACTGGACTGAGCAATTGCAACTGACCGGAGAGGAATTTCGTGGTCAGGAATATCTTCAATTCTAAGCAAGTTCTTAGGGCATAAAGTTAATTGTGATCTCGGATATACAAGTTTTAAAATTCCTTCAGAAGTTCCAAGTTGGTAGAAACCATCCTCTGTCACACTCATTACAACTGCCAATATATTCCGCGAATCACCTCGCCCCTTGTCGACGTCAGGAATAGGAAATCGCACAGTAGTTCCCAAAGAAGCAGTGGGAATTTTTTTTTCCGAATTCATTTTAATTTTTTTGGCGTGTATTTCCAGATTGATTTTAGAATTTATTTTACCTTCAATAGCATTTTCAGTTTTGAAACAAAGGGTGCACAAAATATCCATTTCATCATCTTTACTAGCATGGCCACAGAAGGTATGGATTTTTTGACGACACCTTTTGCATGCAAGTGCATCACTCATTTCTTTTAAACACACACAACAGGTATCAGAAACGGAAATCTCTTCGGTAAGCATGTCTTCATCATGTTGATTTAATCCGCTATCGACTATAATCTCCTCCATGTTTTTTGAAGCAGGCTCTTTTTCTTGCATAATCTGATTAGTTTCACCTTTTTCCATTGTTTGGACGCTTTTTATTACTTTTTCTAGCTGCTCCTCTGTATTTATGACTTTTAAAACACCATCGGGTAGAAAAGACGTTGTAAGCCCTACTTTAAGTTTGCAGCCAAAAAGAGCTTCGTATGATGTTCTTTTGATACCAGAATGATACGTTCTATTTTTCATAAATTGAACGAAACGCAGTCCTTCACTCTAGCGGTCAGATTTGTTGTCCTGCTTCGAAGTACAGAGCATATTTTCGATATCTTGATTAGCTCTTTCGACCCTATCCTGGCTTTATGAATGGCGAGGCTTCCCATGGACGATCTTCAGGGCTGGACAAAACTCCTTCATGCTGGTCACCACATTATTGGCAAATTCCTTACCATTGTCACACTGCAATATAGATGGCGCTCCAAGCAACGAGAATATGTCCACTAGGTTGTAGGCTACTTCTTCAGCTCTTTTTGACGTTAGAGACTTAAGAATCACAAATTTTGTGAGATGATCTTCCTACACCATAATAAATTTGTATTCACTATCTGACTGAGACTGAAAGTCAATGAGATCTACCTGACAACGGGAATTAAATTCGGAAAAAATTATAGGTTTCACAACAATTCCCTTTTTAATACCTTTCTGTTTTTTTCTGGCAAGATTCACAAAGGTGGATGTACAGTTCAATGTCATGACGTGTAACGTTTTTGTATTTGTTTGAAAGTTCTTTCAACATTCTATCACGTCCTCCGTGTCCAATAGCCAAATCAGCTTCAGGCAGTACGTTAAATAACTCAGAGTCCGTGACGTAATACTGTATAGTACTGAGTCTTCTTTAACAGGATAAATGAGTTTACTTTTGTTGTCCACAATCATCCCATCATAGTGATTCAGCAACTAGTAGCCCCTGGGTTCCATCTTAGTAGTCATTTTGGTTTTTTGTACAACATTTATTAACTTCTGGTAAGTAGTTCCGGTAAAGAAAGACTGTCTTTTGCAGCATTAAGTCGAATTTTGGACAGTTCATCGTCGAATCGTTGTTTTATGTCTATAGACCATGACTTCTTCTTCAACACTACAGCTTGCTCCTCCATTTTCATGCAGCACAGTAAAAAACTAATTTTTTGTTGAAAAAATTTAAATAAAATTGCGTATTTTGACACTCCCGAACGAACCGCAAAGTGCAACTGACAAATTCTGAGCCTGAGGCGCGCGTTAAAAGTCACGTGATTTGCCATGTGATATTCGAAACGAATCAGAGATGTATTTCATACTTTGCCGGATTCTCATTTGGCGTACTGCAGAATGCCTCGGAAATGTGAGAAATGTGAATCGTTTCACACATTGCCGGCTAGTTTTAGGCATTATATACAATGCCTAGGCATTCTATAGAATGCCAGATTTCATACTTTGCCGGTAACATATACACTATAACTTTCAAATGATGAACTATACGTATAATTATACATATGATGAACCAATCAATCAAATTTGAAAGGATATATAAAAAAAAATGCTATTAAAAAAAGGTAAAATTAAAAAAAAAATTTAATTGGGAATTTTTCTTTTTTTTTCGTTTAAAATTAAAATGTTTTTGGGGCTCCCAACATCGGGGGTCCCTAGGTTCGAGCCTACCGGGCCCAATGGAAAATCAGAGCTTGCCAAGAGATGTTCAATTAAAAGGGAATGCTGCAGAAGTTTCAGAGAGGTTATTACTTTCTGATCCGTTGAACTTCCTGAAACGCGAATTCTTCCGAAGTGAAAATCAAGTTCAAATTAAAAAGCTTTGTACATCAGTTTGGCTACAAATTATTCACAAAGTCCAATTTTATTATGATTATTAGGGTACAAATGTTATTAAATCTCAAGAATGTATAGTGCCTGGGATATATAGAAGCAAACAAAATACATACACATATTTTAGAAAAATTTTATTAGTCAAAAATTGCAAAGTGGGCAAAAGGAATAGTTCTATACTCTGATATATTTCTTGTGACATACTATAAATGAACACAATATCAATTGAAGGCCTTATTTGAACAGTGGGCCCACTCCACTTTAAAAAAAATTGAGTTAGCCTCACTTTCATGTTCATACAAGTAATTTCTATCTTATTTTAAAACTGGTACAGCTCCAGATTATTTGTGCTGCCAACAGAGGGCATTACATTTCAGACTCCAGCAGTCATTTCACAGCACTCATTAGACTTTAAGGCTCTGTATCTCAAAATGAACAAGAATGGAGTTGAACCACTATTCAAATAAAACCTTCAATTGTAAGTAAAAAATACAAATACATTTTCAAAAATATAAAAATATCTTACATGATATGCATTTGAAAGCAAGAAGAAATGATATATAATTATAAAATTTGCATTTTTAACGTCTAAAAAATGCCTCTTTATTAGAGAAACGAAGAAATGCAAAAATTCGACAACAGAAAATGTCATTAATATTCAGTATACTTTGTTTTACTTCAATTCCACATTTAATGGTATAGGAAATGATTTTTCTGTGCTTCGAGTCATTTCGTTACTGTTTTTTAGTGATTCTTCGATAAACACTTGCGTAAACATTGTTTAATCAACTGCTTACATTACTCGGAAATCCAAAAATGGTCCACTTTCTCTATAAAACTGAAAACTGACGTGTCCCAATTACGGGTGAGTTTTCATTGATTGTTCATAGTATGACACAAGCACAATGTCGTTTTGTTGCGTGTTTATTTAGGTGTGTTATTCTGTTGCAATCCAACGAAATTTTACATTGAGAGATAATGCATATACTAAGATAAAAGTTTTTGTATAACAAGCCAAAATTAGGCTAAAAATTAAATATATTTACAGTTCTTATCATTTAATCAATGTTTCTTTACTTGGATATTGTTTATAAGTGATTTATCAGTCTCTTAAGTATAAAGATAAAAGTAACATGGAACAGAAAAATTTCTTTGAGTTGAAAAATATAAGCGTGTTGTGAATAATTTTTCGCAATCCCTTCAAGGTTTTTTTTTTTCGTGTTAAATAAAAAAAAATGCTGCAAACATATTATACATTCAGGCTTGAAAAATCCTCCTTAAGAAAAATATCTAATGTAATTTGAGTTTCCAATTGTGTATAATCAACTGGGAAACTTGCTTGCAACTACGGATCTTAAGGTGGCACACTACCTTTGACTACACCGAAATGACCGTAAACATGATCAAATTCGAGCTACTGATCCTCCAATAATATTAATATATATATATAGAATTTTTTGTTTTATATCAAAATTGCAATTCTTCAGTTATATTTTATACAAAAATAGAACTTGTAAATCCATAAATAATTTTTAGATTTTATTTTTAAATGTACACATTACTAAAATTTGAAAAAATCATTCGATGTTTCGCGCATCATAAAATTAAGAAATATGTATACAGGAACTATTTTTTGGACAAATTAAATTAATAATATACTCAAGTTTAATGTAAAATGAAAAAATATACAAAAATAGAGTTTAAATTGAAAAATTTATATAAAATTTTTAAAAAATAAAAATTTAGCAATTTTTTAAAAACATTTTCAAGTGTACATTTTTTTTTTACAAATTTTTTTTTGTTTTTTTTGTTTTAGTATGTAAAGAAGCTTAAAATACAAATCTGATAAAATTTAGTAATAGTGAGCGTAATCCAAAAATTTACATATTTGAGAAAACTGAAGTTAAAGTTGGAATTTAGATGGCCATGGCAACAGAGTGAGCTTTACATAAACTCTCATAACTCGAGAAATAATGCGAATTTGTTTTTATGCGGTTTATTGAATATTGTTCAGAAATGTCCCAAAAATCCGAATATAGCAAAAACCAAAAATCGATTTTTTGAAGTTTTAAAGGTAGTATGCCCCCTTAATGTAATACCATGTGAATGAGATTTCCTTTTTTCACTCAATAAACTACCGACTGAGATATTAACAATAAAGTAAAAAAGTAGTTATCTGAACTGGAAAAATAATTTTTAACGTATGTAATTTATACTGCTTTGATGTGTCTTTCCTAAAATAAGTACTGAATCCTTGTGATATTTTAAAAATCCAATACTTTTAAAATTTTATAAATGCTTTACTTAATACACTCACTACGAGTTATTATTTTCATCGCGTTACGTGCAATGAAATTCTGATAAAATTATTTTAATTTGATATTCACTCTGTTAGTAAATGAAACTCTGCGACATAAAAACTCGATGTGTTCGTACAAAAAAATAAATTACTTTTTTTAATTACCTGGGAGAATTTTCGGATTTTACTCCATTGAACGTAATCATTACATACTTTCGATTAATATATATTAAATTAAAAGTTTTTAAAATATGAAAAGGTAGAAATTTCGATTTGATGTTAAGCTTTGTAATTTTTCGTTCTTGGGATATTTTTAGATAACCGCATGATAGACCTGTTGCTAAAAATAGTTCTTAAGCAATTAAATAAGTTTTATATTTGTTATTTGTTTTTTATTTTATAAACATTTGGTTTATAAAACAATTTTGCTTTATAAAAATTTTGTTTTATAAATTTGTGTTATATATTTGTTATTTGTTTTATATTTCTTTTTATGCTTTAAAACCTATTCCATTCTTTCTTGATATAGAATTTCCTCTTTTCCCCTTTATATTTCAGACGATAGAAATCCCAGAACAAATATTCAGTTGCCAGACTTTTATAAAGAAAATTAATAAAAACATTCAATTTGAGCAATTTAATTGTATGGAGTTAATTTCTTTAGAAAAACATTAAAATATTGACAACAACAAAGCACCTTTATCACCACTTAGTTTGGAGAATAAGTTGGTGTTAACTTGTGCAAAAGTAAAAAAGAGAGGTTTTTTTTTTTAAAAAAGCCCGTTACTTTCTCTTAAAATATCTGTTCTAAACTAAATAAGAAATAAACTGAACTGAGAAAAGAGCAATTTAAAGAAAGAGAGGGAAGAAAAATTAATGGAGAGAAAATGATGAGAAAATGCAAATTGACGGGAAAATAAAACTACTAGAGGTAACTAAACTAAAAAACACTTTAACTGTTGTTTTCATTACTAAAGGGAAATTAAGTTTGTGTAAAAAGGAGGAAAGTTCTGCAGACTAAGCTGATATATAACTGACTAGCTGAAAACCCGCGCTTCGCTACGGAGTACATTCAAATTAAATACAACGGTCAATGTATGCAATTAATGCCAAAATATATATATATATATATATTTATAATAAATGCGACGATCAATGTATACAATTGATGTAAATAAATATATATATATATTTAATAAAAAAATCGTAAGGAATATTTATTTTTTTTTGGATAATATCCAATCGTCTGCTGTATTAGAAAGAAAAAGAATATTTTTTTGTCTATTTAGTTGTTATGCACGTGACGATAAATTTATTTAAAGTACCAGAAAAAGAAATCACGTGATCAGCATTTAATAAATTAAATTCTAAAAATTAATCTTTAAAAATTCACCAAAAATCAGAAAATCGAGGTAAAGGTTCGAAAAAGATTTCATTTTAAAGGAATTTTTATGATCTTTCTCGTGATATAAATTTTATAACCGTCAAATTATTATTTTAAATCAAAGCTTAAAAAAAGTTACTAAAACAGCTTAAAAATTTAATTTAAAAAAATCTAAGAATTTTTCAAAAATCTTTCTTAGTGCACAGTGAACCAGTGAGTTAGTCAGTTACGGAACTGTTTTATATATAGAGATTATATGACTCAATATTATACTGTTTGCAATGCATGTAAAAAGTGTGCACCGCTGTTACATATGGACAGCAGGGACGGCTCCAGAGCTTTGAATGGCATACAATGGCTCACTGGCATACAACGCACAGACCAAACCGCTAGACCTAAAGTACTGAAATTTTGCATGGCGATTCTTCTTACAGTGTAGGTGTGCACTAAGAAAGATTTTTGAAAAATTCTTCTTAGATTTTTTAAAATTAAATTTTTAAGCTGTTTTAGTAACTTTTTTTAAGCTTTGATTTAAAATAATAATTTGAGGGTTATAAAATTTATATCACGAGAAAGATCATAAAAATTCCTTTAAAATGAAATCTTTTTCGAACCTTTACCTCGATTTTCTGATTTTTGGTGAATTTTTAAAGATTAATTTTTAGAATTTAATTTATTAAATGCTGATCACGTGATTTCTTTTTCTGGTACTTTAAATAAATTTATCGTCACGTTCATAACAACTAAATAGACAAAAAAAAAATATTTTTTTCCTTCTAATGCAGCAGACGATTAGATATTATAAAAAAAATAAATATCCCTTACGATTTTTTTTATAAATATATCTATATTAATAAAAGCGAATGTTTGCTTGTGTGTGTGTGTGTGCGCGTGTGGGCGGCCTCCAGACGAATCTATGAAACTTGCAGCCATGAAATTTGGCCCACGGGTAGTGCAGACTATGGGAAAGTTCACCTCGAAGCCCGAATTTTAAATTTTATTGTAGAAAATTTTTTATTTTATGTTTTGTGGTATAATTTATATTTTTTTAAACTTCAGATTACGATATCTCGGCAAAAAATGATCGTAGAATTTTGATCTTTTTACAATCTAAGACTACAGACATTTCTCCTTCAAACAAGACCTCATTTGTTTAAAAATTATTTAAAACAGACTAATATTTTCATCAAAATATTAAACCCACTTTTTCGAGAAATTTACGCACTTTTGAGGATCTACGGTAGATGCTCTTCGAGTTTTTGTCTTACAAAGAAAATATTTACATCATCTGGAAGATGAAAGCTTTCTCATTCACATAAACCTCATTTGAAATCTCTATCTTAAAATTTCGATTTTTAATGGAATTTTAAAGAACGATACTTCAACACAAATTTTATACGCGGTTCTTCAAACGCTGTACGAAGAATTGGGTTGTAAACAACGATTGAGTTATTCATTCACTTGGTGATTCATTCATCACCCTTAATGTAAGAAAAAATTAATTAGAGATCTTGAATTGATTAAATCTTCTTCACAGTAAAACAGTTTTTCATTATATTAATTTTTTAAATTCGTTTGTTTACGTTAATCACGTAAACAAACGTTTGTTTTCGTTAAAACGTAAACAAACAGACCTTCTGACCAAGTTTTTTTTCCGATGTATTTTTTCCATTAAATGTTACATATTTGGAAAGAGCTTTAAAAACTTTTAATTCAAAATTTGTAATCACAATTAAATCATTTGAAGATTGACTGATTTTTTTGGATATTTTGCCAGTTAAAAGTGAAAATTCGAATGGGAATCGATAAACTCTGGGTTGACTGCGTACCATTTTCAAAAATTGCAAAACGGTTGCTGTTGTTGAAGCGTAAGTTGAAATTTATATAAACTATTTAATCTTTCATATTTTAAGGACAGTCCGGCAGTCAATGCGCTGAGGAGGGCCCTAACTGAATTCAATTCGTGCATTGTTTTAATGTGTTTATTTTTTCAATAATTTTTTGCATAAATGAGGAAAAATAGTTATGTGAAACGATACGAAAACATAAATTACTGTAAACATTTTGGAAATTTAACTTACATGCAAAGTAATTTTAAGTGTGTATAATGATTTTCATTGCTTACTACGATTTTAAATACTTTTTTTGGTTCTATTTTTAATATTTTATTATTTGTATTGCTTCAATAAACTAAAAATTTAGCTTTCAAAAGCTAAAGCTTAGCTTTAGCTATCAAAAAATAAAATTTTAGCTTTTGATTTGAATGCTAAATAATGTTTTGTAATAACTTTTTTATTTCTTTTTTATAACTTTTTTATTTCTTTCATTTTTTAACTTTTTTAGTTTTTGGGTTTCTAGGAAATTTAACTTACATGCCAAATAATTTTAAGTGTGTATAATGTTTTTCATTGCTTACTATGATTTTATTTGTATTGCTTTAATATTTGTTTTTTTAAACTTATTTTTAAACTAATTTTATCTTTTGATTGTGGAAATTTTTGATGTTAAAACATGTTAGCAATGTATTACATATGCATTATTTTGTACGTCAAATATAGTTGCACATTAATTTTATAGAAATTTGTGGCATGACTTTCTTAAGTAGCATGATTTATTTTTTCTCGATGATATCTCTTTCTTAATTGACATATTTTGAGAACATAACTAAAAAATAGCCGCTGCGCGACCAGCATGGTCGCTTTTAGTTTTATATTTTCTTTTGCAAAACAACTCAACTGAAAGTAACCTATGTAAGGAATGTTATCATTACCTGTAATCATAAATATACGTTGTTAAGGGGTAGTGGGAGCTCAGCCAAAAGAATTATAATCATTGCTAAATTCACTATAACGCTGATTCTAAAAAATCATGATTAAAAGATGTGAATTTCCATTACTTCAGAACAGAGTTAAAGATAAGATTGAGAAACCCAACACCATTGATTTTAAAAATTGCATCCCTCTCTGTATGTGCAATTTTCAGAATTAAGGTATCTACACTTTATCATTATATCAAATAAGAAATTGTCGGGGACATTTTTTTTCACTTCAAAAATGGAGTAAAAATTGAGCAAGTACTAAAATATACTGTCTATTAAAACTATGATATTCATAAAACTTCTTGATAGACACAGTTGAGTATTTCAAAAGTAGGAGATACTACAGTGACAGAATCAAAAGAACGGACTCTAGATAAACCTACATACAAGTGTCCATGGCTAAACACTGGATTTGATAGGTCTAAACATATTTTGTCAAAAGATCAGCGGTTATAACATATGCTGCCACTATACACACGCGGTTTTAAAATTGCGGACAGCCGCTAATGTTTACATCCGGTAGTTGCAGCCGTTGCCATTCGGAGTGTAGAAATATCGTCGATTTTTGTGCCGCATACCTACGCGTTTTATATATATAGATTTAAATAGAGATATAAAAAAATTTATAAATATTATAATTTTCATATTATTGATGTGTATAACATTTCACATGCTTTTTTTTATACTGTGTTTAATTTCTCATGCAGAGTTCACAAGGCTAAAAGACACTTTGATATTTTTCCTAATCAGCCTTTAGTGGTCAAATGATGAAAGGCTGATGCTATCTAAATTCTGAGATGTGTATAACATTTCACATGCTTTATTTTAAATGTTATTTATACTGTGTTTAGTTTTTAAATTGATTTTGGTTAACAATTATTCCACAATTTGACATTTTTACTTTACAGCTTTTATTGGTACAGTTTGCAAAATGTTTTTGTGTTTTACTGCCGAAAGAAATTGTTTCAAAGTATTTTATGAATCTTAATGTAAATTGATAAGTAATTAACTGGTATTAACTATTAGTAATACACTTTCAAAATTCATTAATTAACTTTTTCTTATGAATGACTTAAATAAATTGTCCAGTATCAAATGGGAAGATATATCAGCAGCAATGAAGCAGTATGGCGAATACTCAACTTTCCTATTCATGAGCGCCACCCCACAATGATTCATCTGAGCGTCCACCTTGAGAATGGACAGAGAGTCTACTTCACACCAGAAAACGCTGCTAAACGTGCCCAAACACCTCAGGAAACGACACTCACGTCTTTCTTCAGACTTTGCACCCAAGATGAATTTGAACGCACCCTGTTGTACAACCTAGTTCCCAAATACTACACTTGGAACAATGGAAACAAGACATGGAACCGTCGAAAAGAAGGACACGTTGTACCTGAGCAAACAGGAATAAGGTCAAGCGATGCACTGGGCCGGGTATACACCGTCCATCCGAACAATTCAGAGTGCTTTCACCTGCGCCACCTGCTGCATGAAGTACCAGACCCAAAATCATTTGAAGATTTGAAAACATTTCAGGGACGGCTCTGTGAAACTTACAAAAAGGCGTGCCATCTTAGAGGCCTTTTGGAGAACGATGACCACTGGAACAATGCACTCGAAGAAGCGGCTGCATCTCGATCACCAAAGGTTTTACGGAATCTGTTTGCTGTAATGCTTCATATATGCTCTATGTCATCTCCCGAACAGTTATGGATGAATCATAAGGAGAACCTGTCCGAAGACATGCTGCACCAAGCACGCGTGCAGCAGCAGAATATGGATCTGGACTACAGTGACGACATCTTCAACAGAGCGCTAATCGACATTGAGGACAAGATTATATTGATGGGTGGATCGGACTTAAAAAGCTTTGGACTTCCACAAGCCAATATAAACCTTGATTCAGTCCTGCCGAGTGAAGAACGAATGGAGCAAAATTATGATACGAATGTACTTGCAACATACATAGAGGAAAATGAGCCGAAAATGGTCCCAGATCAAAAGGAAGCATTTGACAAGATCACAACAGCCGGTTTCAATGGTCGCGGTGGCATATTCTTTTTGGATGCTCCGGGCGGTACAGGGAAGACTTTTCTAATCAATCTTCTTTTGGCTAAAGTGCGACACAGAAACGAGATTGCCCTGGCCGTTGCTTCTTCTGGCATTGCTGCAACACTATTGACAGGAGGGAGGACAGCTCACTCGGCTTTCAAGTTACCCTTAAATCTGGCAAACACAGAGACTCCTACATGTAACATTTAAAAAAATTCAGGAAAGGCAAGGGTTCTGAAGCATTGCAAGTTAATTGTCTGGGATGAATGCACCATGTCCCACAAAGCCGTATTCGAAGCACTCGATGTCACATTGAAGGACATCAGAGGTAACAATTACAGAATGGGAGGCGTAACTATGGTGTTATTCCACGTTATTCCACGTTACTTCCGGTTATTCCACGTGGAACCAGGGCGAATGAAATGCAGGCCTGCTTAAAATCATCTTACGTGTGGAATGATATCGAAAGACCTGGTCTTTCAACAAACATGCGAGTTCCTGTCACTGGTGATCCCTCAGCCCAGCAATTTGCAGATAACCTACTACAACTTGGAAATGGAGCCATTACTGCTGATAATACAGGAAGTATAGCCATGGGAACAATTGGAATGATTGTGACAACTCAACAACAGCTGAAAGAGGCGGTGTTTCCAAATGTGGCCCAGCACTTCACCGATCACACATGGCTGTGCAAAAGAGCAATCCTTGCCCCAAGAAACGAAGATGTCAACGTCATCAATAAGCAGCTTTTACAAGAATTGCCAGGTAAAGCTCAAGTTTACAAATCGATTGACACCACCTGTGATACAGAAGAGGCGGTACACTAACCACAGAATTTTTAAATACGTTGGAGCCATCTGGAGTACCCTTTGACATATTAGAGCTGAATATTGGTGCACCAGTTATGCTGCTGAGAAATCTGCATCCACCTTCACTCTGCAATGGAACAAAACTTGCTGTAAAGAATCTGATGCCTAATGTGATTGAAGCCACCATTAGGACAGGTCACTCTGCAGGCGAAGTCGTATTTATTCTCAGGATACCAATCATCCCTTCCGATATGCCATTTCAATTTAAAAGACTTCAGTTCCCTGTCCGTTTAAGTTTCGCCATGAGCATTAACAAGGCACAAGGGCAATCGCTAAAAGTAGTTGGACTCGATCTTCTCAAACCCTGTTTCTCCCATGGTCAACTTTATGTGGGTTGTTCTAGAGTTGGAAACACCGAAAATCTCTACATCCTAGCTCAAAATGGAAGAACAATAAATATAGTATATCCTGAGGCTCTCTAAACTGATATTTCAAGAAAGAAAAGTGAAAGAAGACTCAAGTGAATTTTATCAACACTATACAGACTTTAATATAGCATTCAAGCCAACAACATGAATGGACAAGCCACAGATCAAGAAGCGTTAATTTAATTTATATCAGCCTTTTGAAAGACACAAATAAGAGGAGCAATGTCGTTTATTTATTTTATGATATTTATACTGTTATTAATTCTATGTTATTTATACTGTGTTTAGTTTTTAAATTGATTTTTGTTAACAAACATTAGACAATTTGACATTTTTACTTTTTAACATTTAGTAGTAGAAGAATGATGAAAGGCTTAATCTACTAAAATTCTGAGATGTGTATAACATTTCACATGTCTTTTTTTAAATGTTATTTATACTGTGTTTTTACTTTTTAAATTGATTTTGGTTAACAAGCATTCGACAATTTCAATCTTGTTTATACTGTGTTGAGTTTTTTAAATTGATTTTAGTTAACAAGCATTCGACAATTTCAATCTTATTTATACTGTGTTGAGTTTTTAAATTGATTTTGTTTAACAAACATTCGACAAAGTGACATTTTTACTTTTCAGCTTTACTTTTCAAAATTCTTTACTTTCCTAAAGACAATTTGACATTTTTCGTTTTCGACTTTTAGTGGTTTATTATAAATTTAAATTAATGGAGATAATGATAATGTTTTTTTGCAGGGAGTAATTTTTTGTTCACTTGAAAAATGATTCAGATATAATAATTGATAAATGATTTTTACATTATTTTCAACTCATAAATAATTTAAATGTAGATAATATTAATGGTTTTTTACAGGGAGTAATTTTTTACTAACGAATGCATGCATGCATGAAACTAACTAATGCATGAATGCATATTACTAATAACTAATGCATGAATCCATATTACTAATAACTAATGCATGAATGCATGCATGCATGTTACTAACTAATGCATGAATGCATGCAACTAACTCACTCACTCACTCAACTCAACAAACAACACAACGCCACTGAAGAAAATGACTGGTGTTATTACCAAAAGCAATTTGTAGTTTAGGCGGAGGACCTGGGTCCGACATAATTGCAGTTTTGGCTGCTTTAAACTCTTTGCACAAACTTAAAGCTCACATTTTGATGCCCCTGTAGCAGTAGTGGATTACATGGTTAACTGTAGTTACTCATTTTGTTCCATTTTAAAGGAATTGGGCTTTGGTTCATATGGTGCTTTTGGTAATAACACCAATCATTTTTTTAGTAACTAACTGACTGACTGACTAACTCACTAATGCATGCATGCATGCTTGTTACTAACTAATGCATGAATGTATGCATGCATGTTACTAACTAACTAATGCATGAATGCATGCATGCATGTTACTAACTAATGCATGAATACACGAATGCATGTTACTAACTAATGCGTGAATGCATGTTACTAATAACTAATGCATGATTGCATGCATGCATGTTTCTAACTAACTAACTAACTAAAGCATGAATGCATGCTGCATGATACTAACTTTTCAATAAAAATTTTCATTCAAATCTAAATTAACCAGCAGCTAACTGACGCATACTAACTGACTAACTAACGCACGCACGCACGCTAACTAGCCAACTAGCACTAGTACAACGCTAACTAGCTTAAGTACACACGCATGCGCGTGCGTGCGTGTGTGCGTGCGTTCCAATTTCAGCTTTTTTTTGGTCCAATGATGAAAGGCTAAATCTAGCTGAATTCTGAAGGCTAAGTACTCCGTAGCGAAGCACGCACGCATGCGCGTGTGTGCGTTTCACTTTTCAGCTTTTTTTGGTCCAATGATGAAAGACTAAATCTAGCTGAATTCTGAGCGCTAAGTACTCCGTAGCGAAGCACTCATGCATGCGCATGCGTGCGTTTCACTTTTCAGCTTTTTTTGGTCCAATGATGAATGGCTAAATTCTGAGGACAAGTACTCCGTAGCGAAGCACGGGTATTCATCTAGTATATATATATATATTTTACATCAATTGTATATATTGATCGTTGCATTTATTATAAATATATATATTTATTTTTTTGGCATTAATTGCATACATTGTCAGTCGTGTTTAATTTGAATGTACTCCGTAGCGAAGCGCGGGTTTTCAGCTAGTATATATATATATATATATATATATATATATATATATATATATATATATATATATATGTATATATATGTGTGTGTGTGTGTGTGTGTGGGTGTGTGGGTGTGTGTAAGAAATAAACATCGTCTCATTTTAAATTTAAACTCATTTAGTATTAGGTCTACGATTATATCATTTTTGGTTATGAAAAAAAATACGCAGGGCATTTTTTTTTTGGGGGGGGGGGGCAATTGCCCCTACTGCCCCTCCTGGAGCCACGATTGATGGAGAGGGTGTACGATGAGGTATAAAATGTAGGTAGAATATATTTACTGGTTTTCTTTTAGAACTGGATAGAAAAAGCATTTTATTTATAAAAAGGTTACGGTTTCTGGAATGTTATAATTTTTTTAATTTCCAATGCAGAAAACCACAGACAAAGTGCTTAAATTTATAGAGATTAAGAGGAAGAAGACAAAACTGCAATAGAAGGGACAAAATATAACCAAGAGAAAAGAACGAAGAGAAAATTGCGAAGCGATTCCGAGCCTCCCAATCACGTGCGTACAGTTACGGCAGAACAGGACATAAATATGCTTACTGTCCATGTTGTCGGAATTGCAAAGGGGACATATTAGGCTTGGAAAAAAATTCCCATTCTACTTAATTGTACAGCCAACCAGTAGAGTTCGGTTTCAATCTTGAAAGCAACCACTACAATTTCAGGTGGGCAATCAGGAAGGCCGCCCAGTGTCTTGTTCTAAAAATGTTATATCTTACATACCACCTTTCAGATATCTAGCAATACTTTAGAACTTCGCATGTAATTAGTCCTCATATTCCATCACTAAAAGATGATATGCAGTTTTGAATAAAAGTTGTTAAAAGGACCGGCTCTTTTACGAATGACTAGATTCTCACATTATTCGGGTGATTAATGCGGTTGCATGTACGCCTTCTTGCAAAATTTTTAATATGATCATCTAAGCTTCTCATTTTACAGATATTACATGATGAATTGTTCATGCAATAACTCTCATGTTAATCTAAATTTTCAGGTAGAAGTTCGTGACTGTCAGCAAAATAATCTCTCCCTCGTGCATTTTAGGATATATTCTGAGATTTTTTTAAATTTTATTTTTCCTTACAGATTTCTTTTTGAAATCGCCAGTTACTGGATTGGACTCTGCATCTATTTAACCACTATAGGTACGTGATTATACTTAATAAATTTTGACTATTCATTATTTTTCTAAATAAAATGTGAAAAAGAGTGATATAACATATTCATGATATTGTACACTAATGAAATATATCAAACGTTTATAAAAGAGATACGAGGTTTGATCAAAAAGTATCGAACCTTTGGTTGGCAAAAATGCATTTGCTGATTTGGAAATCCGAAAGACTTATCCCCTTCAAAGTAGTCTCCTTGGTAATGTATACACTTCTCCCAGCGCTCCCGCCATTGTTTGAAACACTTCTGAAACGCAGTTTTTGGGATTGTGAGCAACCGCGCCGTCGCGTTCCGCATGATGTCTTCTCTTGACTCAAATCGGGACCTTTTAGCGGCATTTTCAGCGTGGGAAATGGCCAAAAGTCACATGGAGCCATGTCGGGTGAGTAGGGAGCCTGACGACACACAGAAATGTTGTGTTTGGCGAGGAAAGCCTGAATCAATACTTTTGGCAGATTTTGATGCAATATCGCTGCTCGTGTGTTTTAGTCATTTTAAAAAAACTGAAATCCGACGACCGCTCACTACACGTCTTCACTCGTAGGCCGTCTGCCAGCGACTGACCCTTTCTGCGGGCGGAAAAAAATTCACGACTGCAAATGAGTGTACCCTCTACATCTACACTGAAGAAAGCCCCCCCCCCCCGCGTTTCATTGGTTTACGCGGGAAAAAATAAGGTTCGATACTTTTTGAACACACCTCGTACTTGTCAAAAAGTTTTACTCTAGTTTCACACTCAGTCATCTGAAATTACGCAAAGAAATAATGACTAATTAAGTTTAATACACCTATATTCTGTTGTTCCATATCTAATCAGCTAATCGATCACACGAAATTATTAAACAATAATTTATCTATATATATAAAACAGTACCGTAACTGACTGACTCACTGACTGACTCACTGACATACAACGGACAGACCAAACCGCTGGACCTAAAGGGCTGAAATTTTGCATACCGATTCTTCTTATGGTGTAGGGGTGCACTAAGAAAGATTTTTGAAAAATTCTTCTTAGTTTTTTTTAAATTAAATTTTTAAGCTGTTTTTGTAACTTTTTTTAAGTTTGCATTTAAAATAATAATTTGAGGGTTATAAAATTTATATCTCGAGAAAGATCATAAAAATACCTTTAAAATGAAATCTTTTTCGAACCTTTACCTCGATTTTCTGATTTTTGGTGAATTTTTAAAGATTCATTTTTAGAATTTAATTTATTAAATGCTGATAAAGTGATTTTTTTTTCTGGTACTTTAAATAAATTGATCGTCACGTGCATAACAACTAAATAGACAAAAAACATTTTTTCTTTCTAATGCAGCAGACGATTGGATATTATCCAAAAAAAAAATATCCCTTACGATTTTTTTATAAATATATATATATATATATATATATATATATATATATATATATATATATATATATATATATATTTTTTACATCAATTGTATACATTGATCGTCGCATTTAATATAAATATATCTATTTATTTTTTTTGGCATTAATTGCATACATTGACCGTTGTATTTAATTTGAATGTACTCCGTAGCGAAGCGCGGGTTTTCAGCTAGTCTAAAATATAATTCTAATCTTTAGACATTAGTATTTCAGATTTCAATAGATGCATTTAGATGCATTTGTGTCAGAGTTTAGTATTACTGCATTAGTTTGGCAAAAGTTTTTTTCATAAAAGTGAAATCGGTTACTGTTATGCAAATTATGTAATGAAATGATTTTTCCTTACTATCCAATTTCATCACAACATACATAGGTGTATTTTTTGCTAAGGTACCATATGCATTTTATTCAACTATTTTATATTTTATAGCGATGTATGTAAAACCACTTTGTTTTGTTAGGTTCCAGAACATAAATACCATGAACATAAAAAACTTTAGTTGCAGTATCAAATTAGTTAGTTGGACACTCAGCTTTGACAGTTGTATCAGTTGCTAATGAAACTGAGTTCCTTCAGATGCAATAATGTCCTTATTGATATACAATTAATTTAACTCATCAAACGGTAAAATTTCAGATTTTATTGTTCAATTATTTAATTGGAGTCTGATGATCATTCTATCATACTGGTTTTAATTTTTTCTCTTAAAAATTGTATTTTAGCATTGGTTACTTTGCCATTACGATGAAACATTAGCATAATTTCCTCTAAATAAAAGTTTAATATTATCTAATTACAGAAACCATGACAGAAGTTTACAGCAACTTAAAAACTATATATCTCTAACAATTAGTTATGAATAAAATATGTAATATGACTTGATATTAAGTACAAAAGGGAAGATTTACTGATATCCCTGATTTTTCCCTTATCACTTTTAGGGGCAACAACCTCCACAGTTTGCACGGTGCAGATTTTTTTCCTTGATTTTTTTAACCTAAAATATCTTGTGAAAATTTCCAATCAAAGGTTACAAAATGATTTTACTTCTTTAAACTGATAACAGATGGCAGCACTAGCCATTTTCTGCTCATTTAACTGGAATACATTGAATGCAAGTGAAAATAAGACTAGATTTAGGAATTCGCACTGTTCGAACGGCGCGCCTGAAAGGGTTTTTAGTCGCATTCGAGTTTTATCTCATGCGTGTTGTGATTGTGAATGAATTTTTATTTTCTATCAAACAACTCCCTCAGTATTTTTAGTTCACTTGTTTAGACTGTTACCTAAACAGAGTTCCTCTCTCTAATAAATTGGGATAAATTTTGCTATACATATTGCGATTTGTATGTAGGAAACTCACGACGCGATAAAGTGACAGGGATCACTTCCTATGCGGTAACAGTCGCAATGATAGGCATCGCCAGCGACCATGTGCTTCAATTTTGCCCTCGACATTGGCTCCTAAGCATGATATAACTGACAAGCAGTAAAATAAAATAGATAAATGAAATTACGTTGCAATTTTGATGGTGATTGACAGCTGAAATTCAATCCACAAAAGAAATAACCGGGTGTCTTCAATTTATGGTTCAAAGTTACTCGAGGATGATAAAATGACGCTCCCTAGAGCCGTAGTGCATGGAGTTTGCAAATACTGCTGTTGATATGTCAAATAAAGTGTTTTTCATTGCACCGGATGTGACGTCGTACTTTGTTTTTCGTATTTTTCTCGAAAACTATGGGTCGTACAGGTACAGTTCTTTCGGCATTTTTTATGTACTTCCAACGAGGAATGTGGCTGTGCAGAGTTTGGGCGGTATTTAAGGGACACCCTGTATATATATATATATATATATATATATGACACGGAGCTTGTTTTGCTCCCGTGTTTAAATATGAAAAAAGCAGTCCACATCTTTAAATACTTGGACGAGTGGCAGGGAATGGATTCACGACACAGTCAATAATCTTAAATCCTTATTTATTGCGTTTATTGACATAACCACGCTTCAGGGTAATCTATTTCACGTAGCCATTTTGTCAATTATTCAGCACGCCGCCGCGAGCTACTGCCAGCAACGAAATTCGCACCCAATCTACAGCCAAAACTTAATTTCCTCCGAGATCCTGCTGCACGGCGCATGTGCAGACCTCAACCTTGGTCATCTGGACCCTTATTATTGCTGATCGTACAATTTAACTTCGCTCCCAAAGACCTGCACCTTTCTAAAAATAAATCCTCTCGCCTAGAATTCTTCGCTTTCCTCTCAAAGTCGCTTTTAAAGGATGATTCCCCACTGTAAAATACGAGCGCTTTGTAAATGAAATGTTAGATTCTTATTATTTTAAACCCCCTTTTCCCGTACTTCTCAACTATATTTTGACAGTTCAGTTATGTTTTGACAACTTCCCCCCCCGTCCCTCTGAAGGCGTGCACACAAAGAGTAGCTAATTTTCTGCAGCACGTCCCCAGAAGAGAAAAACAAAGTTAATTCCAGAACTAAAATAAACCCATTGGAAAATGCGGAGTAGGGCTGCAGTCCCTAGTCAACAAATTCCCAACAAAACCCATCAATAATTTCCTAAATTTTTCCTCTGAAACCCCTGTATTACTCTTCTATCTATTCAGGATGACCTGGAGCAGTGGTTTTTTTAAAAATACAGAGCATATTCATAACAGTTTTACATCGAAATGGTCTCGAGTCTTAAAAAAAATGTATGTAATCATTGGTTAGTATAGGAAAAACATAGAGGTATTATCTGATAAATCTCATTTAACATACAAAAATATATCACATAAACACACTAAAATATTATTCACAATTTTCATTGGTCACTTGGACGGTTATTAGAGTTACAAATAAGTCTCTACCTTACCAGATGCTTACTCTGATTCTGAGTGGAGAATAATTTGACAGTCCTACAATCTGTCCACTCACTCTCAGAAACTTAAACAGTTCCAGCTTAAATCTGTTACAGATGTATTTAATTTATTTACATAAAATGAGGAGGGAAATTTGAAGTATACAGGAATGAAAACAACTTAATGATGAAAAAAGCCATGGTCGACCATCATGCTTGGCCCCTGTAAAAACTCAGAGACATCACATATTAATAATTGAAAAATACAGATTTTATCAATTTATTATATTGCAAAATCACTTTACAAAATCAACTTCTACAGATTCTATCAACTCTTAAAATCAATTTCCCATGCGATAATTTTTCTCATATACTTAATTTTCAGCATTATTATTACATAACATCATCTCATTTTAACCTAGGTTACAAGAAAAAGCGCTTTTAATACTCAAGTTATGATACACACACAAATTTCACAATAATTTTACAATTTATCTACAAATCAATTCACCCCTTATCAAAACATAAATATAATTGATACTTTCTATTATAAAAATTCACAATGATAGATTCATTATATTAAATCCCATTATACTTTCTGATTGGTTGTGCATAGTTGGGTCAGAGGAGAGCAGGTTCCAAATCGCTCAGAAGATCCAAAACATCACATACAATAGTTCTCTAGTAGAAAGATTAACTAAGATAGCTTTTTTTTTAAAAAATTTTTATTTTATTAAATTTAAATTAAGACAACACACAAAGTTTCAACAAAGGTGTTAGGCACCCAACAAGTAAAATCAATTAAGAAATGGATCGCTGAGTTAGGACGTTTGGTCATATTCGGGAAAATGTAAACTCAGTTCAGCACATTATACAAACAAAACATTGCAAAAATGGTAACAAAACATTGCAAAATAATCCAAAAATTAAGCTTAGCCAAAGTTCTTTCATTAGTTACTAACTTTCAATTCAAAACACACAATTTTTAAAACTCAAGAAATTCAATAGAAATCATATTCTAGTTTAATTTCACAATATCATCAGTTCCAAATTTTTTTTTATTTTATTTTATTTACTCATAAGCATTCATAATTTTATAATTTCAATTTTTCACTTGTAATTCGTACCAAAATCTTCTTTTAATTCATCCCCCCTCCCCAAGAAAATTGTGCATGAAACAAAATTATTTTAATTTAAACTCATTATGTGGATGAAAATGCCTTAATCTGGTTGAGTGCACAATTTCACTCTTTTTCCCAGTGTATTGGTTTGGTTTAATAATTTCAAAATTAACATTAGGAAGTGGGCTGAAAATTGTATAAGGGCCTGAATAAGGTGGATCTAATTTTCTTGAATTTGGGTATTTAAATTTTTCGTACATCACTAAGTCATCAATTTTAAAATTTGACTGTACAAAATGTCTATCATATCTCTGTTTATTAATTTTGTGGTGCTGAATGGCTCTTTGTACCGCAATCTTTCTTGCATCTTCAACTGGAAGATAATTTAATGAAGTTGTTTTAGGCAATGGTGAGTCATATGGTAAATGTTCAAATAAAAGGTAATTCGGGGGGAATCCAGTTACACCATGGGGTTGGTTATAATATTCAGAAGTTACTTGCTCTAAAATTTTGGTTCATGGGATTTTTTTCGAAGAAGTATTTACTTTACATCTTAATTTTGACACAATAGTTTGATTACATTTTTCATTTTCCCGTTACACTGAGGCCTATGGGCTGACGTGAGTAATTGTTTAGTATTGTGGTGTTTTAGGAATTTTTTAAACCTTGAGGAAGTAAATGCCCCATTTCTGTCACTTATATTTGTTTGGGAACTTTAATTTTGAAAATTTCCTTTAAGCAGTTAGTATATGTCTCACTTGTCACACTTTTAGAAGGAAAAGTCCAAATATATCTTGTCGCATGATCAATAACCAGATGAAGATATTTTTTGTCGAGTTATAATAATTAACACCTCCAATGGTATCAACTGAAATTAGGTCAAACGGTTCATGGGCAACTGGCACCTGCTCGATTAGGCCAAATTTTTTCTGTGCTTTGATTTTTTGTTTTTCTGACATGTTTCACAACAACGAACAAAATTTGCAATATCTATTATTATATCTTGCCAATAGTAAATAGGGGAAATTAACTGCAACATTTTTTTCACACCCGGATGTCCAAATTTTTCATGTGCAGAAGTTAATAATTTTAGTCTTAATGATGGCGGAACTACATTTTTGACTAGATTTTTCTTTTTCACTGTCAAAATTCCATTATATTTTTTGTACTTTACATTGTTTACATTTTCATTTATTTGTCCTTGAATAATTTCATCTGTGCTTAAAAAATAACAATACTAGGATACAAAGTGGCTTATAGGATTTCTTGATAGCATATCAGCTTCATAATTATATTTACCTTTTATATATATTAATTATCTCATAATCATACATGGAGAGTTTTAAAGACCATCTAAACAGTCGTCCAGTTAAATTTTTTACATTTTTGAGACATTGCAAGGCTGAATGATCCGAATGAATTTTGAATTTCTTCCCATGTAAGTAACAATGGTATTTATCAATAGAGTCAATTATAGCCAAAGATACAAGTTCAGTGATAGCATAGTTTTTTTCATGTTTCTTTAATTGTCTGGAATGAAAAGCAATTGGGTGTAGTTGACCATCAGGATGTTTTTGTTTTAAGACAGCAGCAACTGCTTCGTGACTCGCGTCGACAAAAAGTTGGCATGGATAATCTGGGTTAAATAATGTTAAAATTGGTTTTGAAATGAGCTCATCTTTTAATCTCTGATATGAATTTTGACATTCTTGGGACCAATTCCATTTTACATCCTTTTTTAACAATTTGTTTAGGGGGAGTCTTAATTTTGCATAGTCTTGTATAAATTTATGGTAAACATTTATTCAGCCTAAAAATCTTTGCAATTCTTTTACATTTCTTGGCGGTAATAATTTTCTTATAGTTTCAATGTTTGTATTATGTGGGGAGTATTTTCCTTGCGTTATTTCATAACCTAAAAATTTGATTTCGTTTTGTGCAAATTGGCATTTAGCTTTATTTAACTTAAAGTTTTCCTGCTGACAAATTTTGAAAATTTTTCTAAATGTCCTATGTGTTCAAGAAAAGTGTTTGAGAAAATTATTATATCATCGAAGTAGGTAAGGCAAAATTTATTTGGTGTTTATTTAGAAGTTGTCGTATTGCTCTTTGGAAGACACTATGTGCATTTTTCCACCCAAACGGTAATCGTTTCCAG
Organism: Dolomedes plantarius; assembly: GCA_907164885.2. Classification (NCBI taxonomy): domain Eukaryota; kingdom Metazoa; phylum Arthropoda; class Arachnida; order Araneae; family Dolomedidae; genus Dolomedes; species Dolomedes plantarius. The sequence goes on from OU015497.1 coordinate 199,916,972, forward strand.
TCGTACAGTCCAAAATTAGTCGTAAATGCTAGTTTTTCAGTCTCACGTTCGTGTATTTCAATATGCCAATAGCCTGAGGTCAAATCTAAAGTGGTGAAATAATTCTGCATGAGCTAATTGGTCTAAAAGGTAATCAATTCGTGGAATAGGTACTGAATCTGTTTTCGTTATAACATTTAATTTCCTGTAATCGATACATAATATTGTTTTTCCCTCATTTATTTTATTTGCGAGGGTGACAGGTGCGCTAAATGGAGAACTGGATGGTTTTATAAAGCCGGCTTTTAAAAGTTGATCTATTTGTCGTTTAATTTCAACATTTTCTGCTTGGGATGCACGATATGGCCTCTGTGATACTGGTAATTCTGACGTTAAAACGATTTTTTTGGGTTCTAATCTAATCTTGAAAACATCGTATTTGTTTTTAGAAAAAAATGTGTTCGAAATTTTTTTTAATTTTGTCTAATTGGGTCCAGTCCTCAGGTGTTTGTTCTGGTGGCTTTGAGTCCAAAACATCACCGGGCTCTTTAAACAGAGGTTTTCAGCCTGTCATCGGGTATACCTGATGTCTCCTTATAATTCAGAACATCACAATCATTATTTTTTTACACTATGAAAATTTTCAATTTTGATATTAGATTTGTTCATGCTTTTGTTTAGGTCATAAATCAGTGTTTCACATTTATTAGTTAAAACAGTTTCAATACCTTGGTTTACACAATTTCTCTTTTTTACATTTCTAGGATTAAGCTCTAGAGAGTGATCATGTCTAAAATTTTTTCTCCTTTCAAAATTACTTCTTCTACAAAATTTTTTACATTATAAGAATTCGTAATACCATAAAAATTTCTACATTTATACACATTCTTATTGACCCTTCTAAATTTATAAATGCAATCATCAGCATAATACTTATTTTCATTATAAAAAATTCATTTCAAATTTTCACCATAATTTTTAAAGTTCTTATTTTGAACAGGAAAAGCAACAGGACTTAAAAATTTATATTCATTATACAACTTCATTTTATAACCATACTAGCTGAAAACCCGCGCTTCGCTACGGAGTACATTCAAATTAAATACAACGGTCAACGTATGCAATTTATGCCAAAAAATAAATATATATATTTATAATAAATGCGATGATCAATGTATACAATTGATGTAAAATATATATCTATCTATCTATATATATTTATAAAAAAATAGTAAGGGATGTGCATTTTTTTTGGATAATATCCAATCGTCTGCTGCATTAGAAAGAGAAAAAAATATTTTTTTTTTGTCTAGTTAGTTTTTACGCACGTGACGATAAATTTATTGAAAGTACCAGAAAAAGAAATCACGTGATCAGCATTCAATAAATTAAATTCTAAAAATTAATCTTTAAAAATTCACCAAAAATCAGGAAATGGAGGTAAAAATTTGAAAAAAACTCCATTTTGAAGGAATTTTTATGATCTTTCTCGTGATATAAAATTTATAACCCTCAATGTATTATTTTAAATGCAAACGTAAAAAAAGTTTAAAAAACAGCTTAAAAATTTAATTTAAAAAAATCTAAGAAGAAGTTTTGAAAAATGTTTCTTAGTGCACCCCTACACTATTAGAAGAATCGCCATGCAAAAATTTCAGTCCTTTAGGTCCAGCGGTTTGGTCTGTGCGTTGTATGTCAGTCAGTCAGTGAATGAATGAATGAGTCAGTTACGGAACTGTTTTTATATATAGATTGATACACTCTTAAATTTCTAAAATTAACATCTAATTGAAATAACCGAATATGTTGTAAACTCAATAATAAATATGGTAACTCAGTATCAATTATCAGAATTTCAATTTTTCTTTTAACACTTCCATTTTTACTGAACATTCTATTAAATTTTGCACAATTACATTACCAACAGTCTGCCTTATTAATTTATTCTTACTATCTTTTTCATTAAAGTTTTTAATTAAATTAAGCAATTTTGAAGATAATAAGGTCACCGTCGACCCACTGTCTAAAAGACATGGAAAAGTTTTGTCACTCACCCGAGCTTCGATTATCAGTCATCTTCTGTCATTTTTGTTGTCCTCTCGTCGGTAGCTGTTTTGGTAATTGTTCGAATTCTGATGCCCTTGGTTGAATGCCATGAATCTATAGTGTCTATCGCGATTTTGATATCTTCTTTGATGATAATCCTCTCGGCCATTAAAACGGGAGTCATTGTAGTTTGTCCATCGCCGTCGATCATCTGCATCATTTAACTGTCGACAGTTTGTTTGCTGATTATAAAAAGGTTGTCGTCTTGTAGATGACTTGAAGTATTCACTTCTCTGCTCACTGATATACGTCATCGAATTCTGTAGATGAATCTTCTTTACTATTGTCAGCCATTGGTATGGTGTCTTTATATCTTGCAAGGAAAGGGAAGTCCGCATTTGAGGGGGTGAGTCTAAAGTTAGTGTCTCTATAATTTCTTGATCGGCATAATTCAGGGATTTTCCCAATTCTATCTTCGCTTTATAATATGCAAATAAATCGTGTTTTGTTTCTAGCTTCAAATTTCTGTATTCATTGACCATTTGTTCCCTACTTTTCGAATAAATTGATATCAAATTCTTTTTGATGTCTACAAAATCTTCTTTGTATAACTGAGTGGCTATGATTGTTTCTTGGACGTCATTCTCAACATAATTCAATATATTTTCCTTTTTCCATGTATCGTCTACTCCAAACGCACGACATTTTTCTTCGAATAATTCTAGCCAAGGGAGAATGTTTTTTATAGCTCTGTTGTCAAATTTCGGAAGCAGCAACTCTTTCGTGTTCTTGTATCTTACTTCCGCCACTGTATTTCTGCATTCGGCATTTTTTTTGATTTTTTTCATCGTCTTGTTGCTCGTCTTTTTCAATTTTTCCCTGGCTTGTTTTCGCTCCATCACGAGTGTCTTGTTGTTGCACACAGATATCGTCTAAGTGCATCTTGACGCTTTTTAGATCAGTCTCTGGGTTATTTGTAGCCATCCTTAATGATTTACGTTTTTATCCCTTTGAAAATAATATCCTTAGTCGAAATGTAACTACAATATGTCCTTTTTTTCTTCTTTTCCGGTTTGATAATCCATTGGTTTTAGAGTTTCGCCCGTGAAGTACATTAACTACGCGGCTATTGACACGGAGCTTGTTTTGCCCCCGTGTTTAAATATGAATAAAGCAGTCCACATCTTCTTTAAATCCTTGGACGAGTGGCAGGGAATGGATTCACGACACAGTCAATACTCTTAAAATTCTTATTTATTGCATTTATTGACATAACCACGCTCTAGGGTAATCTATTTCACGTAGCCATTTTGTCAATTCTTCAGCACGCCGCCGCGAGCGACTGCCAGCAACGAAATTCGCACCCAATCTTCCGCCAAAACTTAATTTCCTCCGAGCTCCTGCTGCACGGCGCACGTGCAGACCTCAACCTTGGTCATCTGGACCCTCATTATTGCTGATTGTGCATTTTTAACTTCGCGCCCAAACCCAGTACACTTCTAAAAATAAATCCTCTCGCCTAGAATTATTCGCTTTCCACTCAAAGTCGCTTTTAAAAGATGATTTTCCCCACAGAAAAATACTCGTGCTTTGTAAATGAAGTGTTAGATTCTTATTATTTTAAACCCCCTTTTCCCGTACTTCTCAACTATATTTTGACAATTCAGTTATGTTTTGACATATATATATATATATATATATGAAACGCGCTTGATTTGCACCCGTTAACTAATTACAGTACGTAGCAACGAAATCATACTAAATCCATGAGTTCCTAGGTATTGTAGTCTTAATTTAGGAAGCACACATAATTCCAAGTAAATCAGGTTTTTTTCTTCATCTATTACGACCGCTGATCCAAGTAGTGCACATCATAGCGCTCGCTATTTTCAAGAAACCGCAGTGCCGAGCAGCGTGCCCGCAGCTACGAACTCCCAACTTAATCTGCGTACTTCTATGTTCTCATCAGCGCGTCCCCCTTTATTGCGCATACCAAAAACACCACATAGAAATTTCCAGAACCGTCTTTTGTTTACGTCAGCATTAAATTTCGCGCCAAAACCTGTACATCTAAAATAGATTCCCTCGATGGAACTTCAATTTACTTTCGCGAATCGAGGTCATCCTCCGAAACGGGGAAAAAATCCTTTTTTCCAACGCGTTTTGCTAACGATTTTAATGTTAAATTTTGCTATTTTAAAGCCCCCTGTAATTTTTCAATTAATTTTTTGACACACACACACACATATATATACATGCATATATATATATATATATGTTGGACTTCTCCTTTAGTACTTAGATGAATAGGCAGTCGTAGTCATTTCTTAAAAGGAAATACGAATTATCCATGAAAACCTCTTTATTCTTGCTTCTGTTGACCCAGAGCTACGACGAGTTGGCTAGACCATTCCGTCCAAGTTTTTCCCGTGTGAGCCGTCATCCTTCCCCATCAAAATCTCTTAACCAACTAACTTAATTCCTTCATTCAAACAACCGCCAAGAAAAAAACCTTATTCAGCAATCGAACTCACTTGAACATTCTTTTGCTTGACCTGCAAACACACCCGGGAATTTCCCGGGAATCCTAAAAATAGCTTCTACGTTATCTCTCTGATACATTTCTCGTTCCTCCCGTGCTGTCTCATCGCACTTCATGGTTAAGTGGCGTCACCTGTTGATTACTTTAAGAGCTAAAATCCTCTTCTCCATATTATAAAAATAATTCCGCACAAATCTCTATGAATTTCTACCAATTAACCTAATTAATCTTAATTTCCCTATTCCATACTATTAATTCCTTGACATATATATATATATATATATATATATATATATATATATATATATATATATATACACATATATATATATATATATATATATATATATGTGTGTGTGTGTGTGTAATGCTGGAAGCATAAACTATATTTAACTATATTAATTAGCGTTAACCGGTCGTTTTCTTTTAGAGATTCTAGTGTGTTTTCCAATTCAGGAAGTAGGTTGTTTTACGCAGCGGAGAGTTCATGGTCATCGATAATTAATTGCTCCCACGCGATCAGAAGTTCGTCGACAAAGGTACAGGTGGGAAGTGCCTGACTATGAAATCAGGTGATGACACATCATCACGAGGTGTTTTCCGGACGCGAAAAGTGCAGCGCGTTTTCGGACAGTAAAGCATGAGATTAGGGATATTTTTTAAGAGATAGGATGCGCGCCTCTCGTGAGCTGAGTGTTTGATGGAAAATGGCGACTTAGCTGGGTTAATTGGGTATTGAATTAACCTTTAGCTTACGGGGCCCATATTTCCGATTTCCTCTTTAGAACGGGAAATTTCATACCCCCTTTGTAAGACCGGCCATCAAGGAGAAACCACTAATTGCCTCTCTCGGACCGTGGGAGTTTGGACCGTGGAAGAGTGTTTGCTACCCCGGGAGGGAGCGTTTACGGGAAGGAGTGCTTGCAATTTCCCTAATTCCCCTTCACATGGACAGACCGGCTATTAGTAAACATATTGTGACAATAAGGGACTTTGTACATCTCGTTTATTTATTGTAACATGCGTTACCATTATTTATCGATTATAGTATTTTAATGGTGGGAAAGTTTTCAGAACAATTTCCAAGTAAAAAAAAAGATGAATTTTAAGAAAATAAAGGAATATGTACAATCGAAAATAATACTAAAATTATTTATCTGCTCACATGTATATACACACACACACATATATATATATATATATATATACACAGTTGGTTCTCTGTTTAACGACTTTCAAGGGACCGTGAAAAATCGTCCTTAAGTAGAGATCGTCCTTAAACAGACTTTGTGAAAAAATAACATTTCCCTTCACACTTTACAGGTTAAGGACTGTCAATATATTTCTTAATATATTGGCGTGTTTAAAAATGTTATTTTTATTATCATCATTATTTTATTCACAAAAAGTTATTTTAAATTACATTGAAAAAAAAAGAGTACAAACAATACAATAAATTACGTTTTAAAAAATTTAAAAAGTTTTGGTTGCTTCATTCGCCTTGTTTTCGCTATTCTCTTTTCCAGATTTTTTAAAATGTTAAATGAGTCACCTTCCATTTTCGATGTAATATAGCGTTGGAGAACATCTAGAGCAGAAATTGCATCTGTGTAAGACGGTGGCAGTGTCTCGTTTTCCGTGTCTTCAACTTCACCTTCTTCGTCTGACACTGTGTTTTCGTTTACAATATCTTCATAAATTTGTTCTACATTTCTGAAATCTGTTGTTAAAACATATTTATCACAATTGTAGAAATCTTGAATTGAAACATCCTCATCTTCAACAAGACTTCTCCATTCTTCAGGGGTAATATGATCTTCGTTGATTTCTACATCCGTACTTTGCAGTTCCACTACAAGTTATTTGTGAATTCCAGAAACGCGAAAGCAGTTTTTTATTGTGGATGAAGAAACTTCTTTCCATGCGGATGTTATCATGTGCATTGCTTCCAAGATTGTAAAATTTCTAATTTTTATACTGTCAGCCGAATTGTTTATTAATTTCCTAATTAAAGGCTTTCTGTAGTATGCTTTCACACTGCGAATGATTCCCAGGTATAATGGCTACAACTTGCTAGTTCAATTAGCTGGTAAGAAATGGATAGTGAAATTTGTAAGTCCAGGGATATTTGGAGTATGTGCAGTGCATCGGTCGAATAAAAGTAAAACTTTTCACTATTCTCGATGCATTTTTGCATCAAATTTTCTAATCCAGTCAATAAAAATGTGTGATGTCATCCACGCTTTATTGTTATTGCGGTACTCACAAGGTTTCCTGGTGATATTCTTAAAACACCTTGGTTGCTTTGATTTGCCTATAACTAGTGGTGGAAATTTCTCAGATCCATCCGAATTAGTGCACAGTAAAACAGTCAATCGTTCCTTACTATGTTTTCCACCAAAACACTTTTCGCCCATATACGTTAAGGTTTTATTAGGCACCATATTGTAGAATAGGCCCGTCTCATCTGCATTGAATATGTTCTACTCATCATATATATCTAATTTCCCCTTCAGCACTATTTTCCATTCATCCACTATTTTTTCATCTACAGAGCCACTTTCGCCAGATATGCTTTTAAATACAAGCCCGTATCTTTCTTTGAACTTTGTTAGCCAACCAGCCGAAGCCTGAAAATTTTGCATTCCAAACTTTTCTGCCAGAATAATAGCATTTTCTTTAAAAATCACTCCGGAAATTGGAATGTTAGATGCTCTTGCTTGATGAAACCATTACAGGACTGCCTTCTCAAACTCTTCTGATCGGCCACATTGAATTTTCTGCCGTTTGGATTTGGATCCCAAACCAAATTTTTGTGCTGCTTCAAGAATTTTCTCTTTGCTTGCTAAAATGCCTTTGAGAGTAGACTCGGGTAGCTGAAATTGTCTTGCGAATTGGACTTTTGTTATTCCAACACTTTCTTCCCTGTTTTCAATAATTTTCACTTTTTTCGTGTAGCGTAAGATGCTTTCGCTTTGATGCCATTTTGCTCTGCTCACCTCGTATTCGTACTGGAATGAGCTCCTACACCCAACCATGAATTCTCTAAACATGGACACGTGCTTCCCAGAAGGAGTGAGAGAGGGGTGCTTTTGGACAGTTCGTAAATCACATGACATATGGTAGGTACAATAGAGTGATTCCACACCCGCACTAAGAAATTCGATCCACCAGGGAAGAATGTTCAATCTTCCGAGAAACAGTTACCCCCCCCCCCTCCCCCGGTTTTTTCCACTGCAACAAGTCTATGATTGCAACAAACATAAAGGAAATTCCGGGTCTGTTTTTGAAACCAAACTCCACCACAGAAGGTAACCCTCCAGTAGATAAAATGTTGAAGAAAAAGTTTATCATGTAAGAAAAAATCGTCGTTAAATAGAAACAAAATCGTCTTAAAATAGAATTTTTTTACGTCGGAGGGACCGGGACCGGGAAATATCGTCTTTAAATAGAGATCGTCGTTAAGTAGAGCGTCGTTAAACAGAGAACCAACTGTATATATATATATATATATATATATATATATATATATATATATATATATATATACTACCCTACAATAATGGACCAGACGCCAGCGGATTTGGTCATAAAATCGGGCTGCATGTCGGATTTTATGTAAATCCAGTGCTCTCATGTGAACTGTTATGGTTAAATACGATACGCAAAGTGGTATCGTCGTTAGTTCTGTGTGAAATTGTGACAATATGTCGAAACGAAAGGAACTTAGTGACTTGGCAAGTCTATTCACGTGTTTGCGGTAGAATTATCACAGCCACGGTCGACTGTTGGTGATGTCGTGAAGAAGTGGAAGACTACGGGATTTGGGACACGAACTGCACACGTTGGTAGTCCCCGTAAACCGACTTTACGGGATCGGCGTGTCCTGAAGCGTGAGGTTTCTTAAGAACCACAATAAATCACTCCAGATCATCAACAGTAAGTTTCAAAAGGCAGCAAGGGTTACGGAGAACTCCAATGCTTTGCGGAAAGAACTGAATGCCCTCAATATCCACAAATGTGTTGCCGCACATAAACCAAACATCATACCGTCCAACAAAGCCGGCAGACTCGCTTGGTGTTTGTAACGTCGCAACTGGACTGTAGACCACTGGAAAGCTGCTTTACGGACCGACGAGTCACGCTATACGCTCTTCCAATCAGATGCGTGTACTTGGGTTTGGCGAATGCCAGGGGAACATGAGTTATCCGAGTGCATAGTTCCAACTCTCACGTCCAGTGGTGGTGGTGTACTTGTTTGGAGGTGTTTTTCGTGGTATGGCATGAGACCTTTGCGTGCTGTTCCTGGTAAATTGATCGCCGACGCCTACATGAACATTTTGGACAATCAGGTTCTTCCTACGCTCTGGCAATTTTATGGAATAGACGAATGTTACTTCCAGGACGACAACGCCCCATGTCATGTTGCAGCCTCTGTCAAGCAATGATGGATACGGACCAGGAAAACAAGTCTGAAATCTACAGCTGAGCTGGAGACATTCTTGCAACAGGAATGGACACAAATACCCATAGCTGTGTATCAAAACTTTGTTTAAAGTATGCCCAGAAGGTTTGCTAGTGGAAATGCAGGACGTGGGGAACCATCCCCTTATTAAAGCATGTATTCTTTCCCTTATACCATCACATCTTGCTGTCCGGTCTATAATTGTAGGGTAGTATATATATAGGGTATATATATATATATATATGTGTGTGTGTGTGTGTGTGTGTGTGTGTGTGTAAGTAACATGATGGGCCCCAAATCCGAGAAGACCGAAGAGAATATAGACCCACCATGTCACAAGGAAGATTTAAAAGAATTATAGTGTCCAATGATCGGGAGCACAGACAACGATCATCACGTTAAATCAAGTATTTTATAAGGCAAACTGACATATCTTCTCGGGGTGACAGAAAAGGACAAAAGCTCTCCGAACTCTGACCGCAGGGTCTTTTATAAAATTTTGAGGTGGCTCGCCATGTGATCATGAAAATGATTAATGATTGGCTATCTGTGACTCTGATGCAGAGGTCACGTGATACTTTACGTAAAGATGCGCTAAAAATTGAACTTTTCGAGGGTCTTATGGTGTAGCACTTACCATTGTAGCACTTACCATTAGTATTTATTGAATTTTTATGCTAAGTACATTTAAACTGTTTTTTAAGTTCTTCCTAAATATACATCTAAATTATGCCTTAAAATGTTACTGATTTTTCAAAAGTCAAGACTTAGATCATTTTGCGAGTAAACAAGTTTTATATTTGTTCACAGTATAAACTTTTATTTTTGTTCTTTGGAGAGATAACGCTATTAGCTCTGATACTTCAATAATATATTATTTTCCTTTAAAAAACTTTGTTCAAGTGATATTGTCTCTTTCAATTTATACTTTTATGCTGCTTTATATGCGTATTTTCTATTGTATTAAAAATTTTATACATACAGATGGTCCAAATATTACATTTTCTCTAGAGGAATATATTGGCCGTCTAATACACTGCTGGCCACTGAAAATGCAACACCCTGAAGGAAACATGCAAATAACATGAAATTTACAACATGCATTAGCGGAGGTGAGATATGCAAATGATTAGAATTTCAGCGCAGACGCACATCACGCGCGCCTGTGGCTCCACTTGAAAGCGCTATTTAAGGCTTGGAGATTTCGACGATTTCAAGTTCGGCAATTGTGTTTTTCTTGTGGTTTTTTTAAAAAAAACGATCAATTATGCCTCGTCGAAAACAGCGATCATCTTTTGATCAAGTATCCGAGTTCGACAGAGGAAGGATAGTGGACTACCGAGATTGTGGATTATCTTTCAGGGAAATCGGTACTCGTGTTGGACGAAACCAAACAACTGTAATTTCGGATATGTGATCGTTGGATGCAGGAGGGTACGACGGACCGGCGTGTTCGATCGAATCCACCTCAGCGCACCACTTCACGTGATGACAGGCAAATTGTGCGTATGGCAGTGACGGATCGCTCAGTCACATCACGAACCATAGCACAGCACATGCAGTCTGTAACGCATCATCCAGTGTCTGCGCGTACCATTCGACGCCGTTTACAACAGAGTGGTCTGTCCGCAAGACGTCCATTGCTTTGTCTACCCTTGACGCAGAACCACAGACGTCTCCGCTGCAAATGGTGCTATGACAGAAAGATGTGGACGGCAGAAAGGAATGAAATTGTCTTTACTGACGAGTCACGCTTCTGTCTGCAACACCACGATGGTCGCATTCGAGTCTGGAGATACCGTGAAGAGAGGATGCTGAATAGCTGCGTTATGCACCACCACACTGGTCCTGCACCGGGTATTATGGTATGGGGCGGTATTGGATATCACTCTCGCACACCTCTAGTACGCATTGCCGGTACTTTAAACAGCCAGCGCTACATCTCCGAGGTGTTGGAGCCAGTTGTCCTTCCTTACCTTCAGGGCTTGCCCACAGCCATAGTTCAACAGGATAATGCGCGACCACACGTGGCACGCATTGTCCAATGGTTCTTCGTCAATCGCCAGATTGAATTGCCTCCCTGGCCGCCTCGCTCAACGGATCTTTCGCCGATAGAAAACATGTGTCCATGGTTGCTCTACGATTTACCCAGATTCCATCCCCAGCTGCCACAGCAGATCAACTTTGGCAACGTGTGGAAGCTGCTTGGTCTGCTGTACCCCAAGAACACATCAAAAGTCTCTTTGAATTAATGCCGAGGCGTGTGGCAGCGGTGATCTCCAACAATGGCGGCTAGTCTGGCTACTGATTTTGGCAGGAACCACACTTCACAGAAGTCTATAAATTTAATCATTTGATACTTGGTCAACATGTTATCTACAAAATAAATTTTGTTGTGATATCTCTTGTCTTTCTTGCTGTTGCAATTTGGGTGGCCAGCAGTGTATATTGCACATGATAGAATATGTAACACTTATAAAATAGCTTCATAATTGTCTAAGACATCAGGTAAATTATTTTATCAACTACTTTTAAATACTGAATATTACAAGAGAACACATGTATCTTTCTTTCAGGTTTTGTAGAAGTTATATGTATTTATGTGGGTAGGAAATTTTATAAAACTGTATTTTTTTTTCAGGACTGTATATTGTAAACAGAGATGACAGAGAATCGGAATTCGAAAGAAAGTTGGTACGATAATGTTTTGAGATTTCCCTTAATTATAATATAATATGCTTAAAATCTAATCACATAGCTTTTATCGGTATTTCTGTTTTTGAGCAAAATATTTCTCAATTTACACAACGGAAAAACTACATGAAAATTTATATAATTTGACTTTATATGAATGATACTTTTTTGTATCTCAAAACCGTAAATGGAAATATGTTAAAACATTCAAAATATTTAGAAAAACATAGAAATTATCTTACATTAAAATTTACTTGAACTGATATAATGAACAGGTAATTAGATGAATAAAACGCAGTGCTGAAGTAAACCTTTATTTTCACTGTAGTTGATATACCTATAATCTATATATATAAAACAGTTCCGTAACTGACTGACTCACTGACTCACTGACATACAATGCAAAGACCGCTGGACCTAAGGGGCTGAAATTTTGCATAGTGATTCTTCTTATGGTGTAGGGGTGCACTAATGAAGATTTTTGAAAAATTCTTCTTAGATTTTTAAAATTAAATTTTTAAGCTGTTTTTGTAACTTTTTTAAAGTTTGTATTTAAAATAATAATTTGGGGGTTATAAAATTTATATCACGAGAAAGACCATAAAAATTCATTTGAAATGAAATCTTTTTTGAACCTTTACCTCGATTTTCTGACTTTTGGTGAATTTTTAAAGATTAATTTTTAGAATTTAATTTATTAAATGCTGATCACGTGATTTCTTTTTCTGGTGCTTTAAATAAATTTATCGTCACGTGCATAACAACTAAATAGACAAAAAAATATTTTTTTTCTTTCTAAAGCGGCAGACGATTGGATATTATCCAAAAAAAAATAAATATCCCTTACGATTTTTTTATAAATATATATATATATATTTTACATCAATTGTATACATTGATCGTCGCATTTATTATAAATGTATATATATTTTTTTTTGGCATTAATTCTATACATTGACCGTTGTATTTAATTTGAATGTACTCCGTAGCGAAGTACGGGTTTTCAGGTAGTATTTATATAATGTGTATAAATATATAAATATATATAGATTTTTACTTCAATTTTTGAACTTTAAACTATTTTCAACATATTAATAATGACATAAAATTACTGGGTACGAAGGAAAATTTTTTTTCCTTCGTATTGAATTTCGTCACCTATTGAAAGATGAACTGAAACCCTCTTTTATATATAGGATGAAGCCAAGTCATTCTTGCGCCGTGAGAAAGTAAGCGAAGATTTTGAACAAAGAGCGCTCAAAAAAATGGAGTACGCATGGTCCAGGTATTTCAATTTTATTTTGTAAAGAAAGCAATTCAATGATTTCACTGTTTTCAGCAGTCTATCTATCTGACACGTGATGCTACACCAATCGCAATTTTGATTGTCAATTAAGATGCCTCATTTATCTTGTTCCCATATATATATATATATATATATATATATATATATATATATATATATATATATATATATATATCCTATATATAATAGCCGTTGTCTCTGTATGACACTTCCGGGCTGTACTCATCTTTCAATTGAAGCCCTCAGTAAACAAACCGCCAAATAGGCTTAATTTCAATTTCAGATGTGGATCAGAATTTTTTCTTACCTAAAAACAAATATCTTCTCCATCAAATCACATTTGTTCAGCCTATTTTTCTATAAAACATTCAGAACTAAAAAAAATTGGATGTTTTTAGCTGTATATTTAACAGTTTTTAAAAATCTGTTTACTTTTGCGATGAATTCTGAAAGTAAATAAACTTGAATGTGAATGAATCGTGAAGTGAACTGTAAAAAAAAGTTTTTAACTTTCATATACTTTTTCCATTATGACGTCATTTTTAGTATTATGACGTCAAAATGACGGGTTGGATGGCAGTCTACTACTCCAATCGCATGAAAAACTAAATAAATAAAAAATAATGAAAGGGTTTGCTTTTACAAGGTGTCGATTAAATGCAATATTTTAGATAATTCGGGATATTTTTTTAACTTTCATATACTTTTTCCATTATGACGTCAAAATGACGGGCTACCTACTAGTATATATATATTTATTTTTTTGGCATTGATTGCATACATTGACCGTTGTATTTAATTTGAATGTACTCGGTAGCGAAGTGACGGTTTTCAGCTAGTAGCAGTATAAAGCTAGTATTTATGGTCGTCCTGAAAACGCAAATGAAAGAAAACTCGTCAGATGGTGCCCCAAACATAAAAAATGATCGAAAACGTATCATTTATTCGGATGAATCGAACTTTACGTCCTTTCCCTGGTAGAGTCTACGTTTAGCAAGCACCTTCCGAAGCCGTCTCGACTGGGAACCACTGTCAAGCATAACGGTGGTTATCTGATGCTGTGGGATGCTACTTCTTAGCATTCCCTAGTACCCTTAACCCTTACGTTGGCTCATCGATCTAGGAGACCGCTGTTGCACCTGTTCTGAAGGGTGGGGTGGTGGTGGTGGTGGGGGGGGGGCTTATCAGACTGTTGAGGGTTTGTGAGTCCTTCAGTCCGGTCCTGACCTTCAAGTACAACACATCGGAGATTTTCGCCCGCTCGTATTTTGCCGGTAAATTTAATGTTTGTAAAACATAGTCGGTCTTTTGGACCGATCAGCCTCGAACTGATTTAATTTTTTGCCGGTCTGTATGACCGATAAGCCTTGAACCGTATTAAATATCTGTCAGTCTGCATGCGTTCTATCTCTAAGATCTTTGTTTTATTGTTGTAGTTAGCATGGCTGGAAGAATTCCTCCTGTTTCACGACGAACCAGACATTTTGTCTCTCTCGCACTATCACAGATTGAGGAATAAGATTCTGAAATTCTTGTTGAATAATCTATTTTTCATTTACCCTTTTCAAGAATGAGAGGTGGCAGTAGTTTTGCATTGATGACTTATAACTGCGAAATACTTATAAAAATAGGAAAATATTCTAATTTTTTAGCGTGATGGTCTGTGATACCGATGAGCTGGGGAACAGTATAAAGACAGATGAGCCGACGTGAAAGTTAATATTTCTTCAGTGTCTTGTGACATTGGAAGTATATATAACCATTCTGACGGACCACTCGCATCCTATGATGCCGGAGTTATTTCTCTCATATTAAATTCACCCTATTTTGCAGGCCAAAGGTGGGTGTCTAGTTTATTAAATAAAGTTTTGCAGAAACGGTCAAAGTTTTATATTTAAATAACCTCCTGCGTATACAATAGAAATTAATTTCCGGTCATATGCCTAATACCGTATGTAAATTCCATTTTACTTTACTAGTGAGTTTATTTTATTTGTATACTAGATGTATTACCCGGCTTCGCTCGGGATTCAGTTTCTGTTATTATTATTTTTCAATGATTAGCCTCATGTTATGATGTTCTAAAGTTTTCGCTAAAATTCTTTTACGGTTGCAAATAGCATAAGTTTGTTTGTCGATGCTGTCGTTGTTCATCGCTTTCCTCTCCTTTCGATGTTGAAGCTCGAAGACGATCGTATATTCGAGGCGTTAAAAGTTTCTTGTTAACGATCCCTAGATGAATAGCTTTCGTTGTGAAGCAAACAAACAAACATACGTAAGCCTTTACTGGCCGAGATCCTCGCTTTCTTTCCATTTTGATATGAAATAGGCCAGCAAAATCCACACTTGTTCTAGTGAATGCTCTTGCAGGAGTTACCCTTGCTTTGGGCAAATCTCCCATCAACTGCGAAGACATCCGTTTTCGGTACTGATGGCATCGGATACATTTCCAAACACACTTCCTAATTACTTCTTTTGCATTTATGATCCAGAACGTTTGTCTTATTTTTGCAAGTGTTAGCTGGACTCTACTATGCAAGTAACGTTGGTGATAATAATTGACGATAATGTTCGTTATATGATGACTCTTCGGTAAGATTATTGGATGCTTTTCGTCTTCGGAAAGCTGAGAATTTCGAAATCTTCCTCCAACACGCAACAACCCATTTTTGTCGATAAATGGATGCAAAGACAAAATTTTACTGTTATTTGCTAATTCTTTTCCTTCTTTCAAGTTTTTATAATCATCTTTAAATTCATGCTTCTGTACAATTAGGCAAATTTTATTCATAGCAAGATCTAACTCAGTAGTAGTTAGAAATCCATAATTTCTCTCAGATTGCTGTAACTGAGTATTTTTTAAAAATCTGAGACTCCATGCCATTACACGCTTCAGATTTGTCCACGAGGAAAATCTGGATAGTAAGTCAGGATGTGTTTCAGTAATCGTACAAACGAAAGTTTTTCGTTGCTCTTGCAACAGATCGGAATTAACAATATTCACATGAGGTTCTGTGATTGGCATGGGAAAACAACTGTCTTTCAACCATGGGGGACCTTGCTATCAATTTTTATTTTTACTAAATCCATAGCTGCACAACCTCGTGTGATGACGTCGGCCGGATTATCGATACCCTTACAAAATTTCCACTGGGCAGGTGCAACAAAGTTCTGAATCTCACGTACTCTGTTTGCCACAAAGGGCTTCCAAGCATCAGCACTGCCTCTAATCCAGTGAAGTACAATTTGGGAATCGAAAAAACAATATATATTTTCATCTTTAATCTCGAAAGTTCTTTCAAATAATTGCATATTCTTGCAGCTACGATTGCCCCTAGGAGCTCCAAGCGTGGTAGCGTTATTCGTTTCAGGGGGGCAACTCTATATTTTGACATAATAACTGATGTGGTGCAATTTTTGGGACATCTAAAATATGCAAACGCACCACAACCTTTTAAACTGGCATCACAAAACACAATAAGTTGCATTCCTTCATTCATCCCATTTACTTCATTCAAAAAATATTTTCTGGGAATACACAATTTCTCTAAGTCATTTACTTCGAGACACCATTGCTTAAACTTTTCTTCCAAATTTGGAGGTACTTCCGGGTCCCAATCCATTCCGAGCTCCCACAATTCTTGCAGGCAAAACTTTACCCTTATTCTTATTACGAAGGGTGACATGTAACCAGCTGCGTCATAGATTTTGGCCACGGTTTGGAGCATGCAGCGTTTTATGACGTTGCAGTGATTCATGTTCTCTAATAGCTGGTGGATATCTAATTTCAGAAAATCTGTTTCGGTATTCCAAATTAAACCTAGTATCTTAAAAGGTTGGTTACCATCTTCATTTGGTTCCTCACAATCAATCTGAGTCTTCTTCCATAAACTTGTCAGCTCTGGGGAATTACTTTTAAATTTTCGCAGGGTCATCCCAGCAGCTTTCAAAAGTTTTACTGAACCACAGGACAATTCAAATGCCTCCCTAACAGTGGCAGCACCATGAAATAAATAGTCCACGTATAATGAATTATTTAACATCTCAACAACATTTGGATAATCCTTACAATATTTTTGGATATGATGCTTTATGGTTGCAGCCAAAAGGAAGGGACTAGTGGTGACACCAAAGGTTACACGTGCCATTCTAAAAATTTTGAAAATTGGTTCACCAACTAAATTTTCTACCCATAAAAACCTCAAAAAATTCCTATCCTCTGGGTCAATCTGGATTTGTAAAAATGCCTTTAAAATGTCTCCTGCAAAAGCAACCTGATGAAGACGGAATTTCAGAAGAATATCCAATATATTAGGATTAAGGTTAGGTCCTGATAATAAACACTCATTTAACGAATTTGAATTTTTGCTTTTGGAAGAAGCATCAAATACTGTCCTAACCTTTGCAGTAGATCTATCTTGCCTTACCACTGGTCTGTGTGGCATGTAGTACGTTACAGTTACATTTTCATACGACTCACATTCTTCCACAATACATTTATTAATTTGTTCTTTAATTATATTCTCGTATTCAGTAGCTAATCCTTTATTTTTATTTAAATCGTCCATTAATTTCAAGAGTCTGCCTTTAGCTACTTCAAAATTATCTGCAAGTTTATGTTTATTCTCTCTCCACAAAAGCTTCGTTTCGTATCTACCATTCCTGATTTTTAAATTATCATTAAAACAATTAATCGTATCTAAATCTTTCTGAGAAAATACCGCATTCTTATCGTCACAAATTCCAATAGATTCCAATTTCCAAAAATTTTGTAAATCAAAACTTTTCTCATTTACAGATACGAAATTTACATTAACTGCCATGCTACAACTAGAATTCATTTTACCGACAACAGTAAATCCAAAAATTGTATCCGCTAAATAAAATTGATCGCTCATTTTTTCAACTACGCCTTTTTGTACCGAGAAGTAATAATCGGCGCCTAATAAAATGTTTATGCTATCGCCTGGCGACGAAACGTCTGCGAGCTGGATTCCTCTGTTTAATATCATCTCAGAAACTTGATTTATTTCACTAGGAGAGCTTAGTGATGCCGCGCTAATTACGTCAGTTCCTAAAACCTCAACCGTTAAACAATTATTCGGATATGACGTGTTACATAATTTTACATTGAACACTCTAAATTCCTTCTCTTTTGCCTCACTCAAACCGAAAGAAAAAAATTTCAAACGCTCAATTCGCACAGTCGGTAATTTTAATTGAAAAGCAAGTTCATCCAAAATCCAACTTTTCTGGGACCCGGAATCAAGCAAAATTTTTGCAAGCTCTGAATTTCCGTTTGATCTTGCTATAGGCATTTTTCGTAGTCAAAGAATTACACTGTGAATTGTGCATGGCTCCTACATTATCGGAAATTGTTTCTTTATTTTTATATTCAGGTTGATTTTTAGAAATTCCGGTTTTGGATTCATTATTTTCCCCTATGTTTCCTTTGAAACAAAATATCTCATTACGACCGGAAGCGAAACACTTTTTACATGGACCGTTTTACATGGACTGTTTTTTAAGTGCGACCTAAAAAAACAGCGGTAGCATCTAACTTCCCTTTTTAATTTTAACCTTTTTCGTTCGTCATTAAATTTATCACAATTTAGACTTACATGATTATTGGATTTACAAAACACATAAAACAATTTTGTGGAATTATTTAAAGCAGTTGCTTATAACGTAGTTTTTGGCTGAAATTTCGAATAACGCAAATTTCGGTTTTCGATATCATGCTGCTTAACATTAGGGGGATTCGACACCTGCAGTGCAGCTTCCCTACAGTCAATTTCACTCTTTATAAACTTAATTAAACTATTCACATACCCTTCCATTTTGGGCTCTTTCCTTCTGTGAAATTCTAAGACCATTTCATGTGGGAGCAATTTCAATAGAATTGAATTCAACAACTGGCCATAAGAGTTCGAAGTTACTCCTAACGATTGCAAATTCCTTACAGATATGTCAATTTCTTCATACAATTTTCTCAAAGATTTTATGCTCGATACATATTTTACAGGTTCTAATTTCAAAAGCCTATTTATATTATAATTAGCATCCGTTTCCTTTCTTTCATAGCGATCGTCTAATAAATTCTAACATTCCTTATAATTTCATTCTGAAAGATCAAATCCTGATACTACATTATGGGCAGAACCTGACAACAGGGACTTCAAATAAATAAATTTTTCTCCTTCTGTCAATGATTCATTTGAATCCACTGCTGCTTTAAATGAGTTAAAAAATTTCATGAACTCATTTTGTTCACCTGAGAACGGTTTTATTTGTAATTTGGGAAGTTTCATCGACTGATTGGCATGAGTTTTATTTTTGTTTTCGGTTTCAAAATGTTCTATTACACTCGAACTTGTCGGTGCTTTTTCCTTCTCACATTTTTTATTAAATTTTCTTATTATACTGTTTCTTCGTACTCTTGGCATGAAGCCAATTCTTTTTCCAACTCTTCAGAATTATCAATTAATCCTTCGATCTCGGAATCAACTTTTTTCAAATTTGTTTCTTTTTCAATGATTTGTTCTAAATTATCTAATAATAAATCATTATCCGTATCTTTAATTTCATATTGCATCAATGTTTCTATTTTATTAATTTGCTGAGTCACGCTCGATCGTAACGATGTCCTTTTAATCTTATATTTTTCTATTGCATCCATGTTGATTCTGAAATCGAAACAAAAGAATAATTAAAAGATATTTACCTTTTTCCAAGCGACGTGACGTCGGAATATATCCAAATCATGTTATTCACAAATGTCCTTACTTATAATGTCCAAAATGTCCTTAATCTAAAATGTCCTTAATTAAAAATGTCATTAATCCCACATATCTTCACGGATTTCGTGCACCAAAATGTATTGGCACCGAACACTCATTTTCAAAGTAAAAAAAATGGAGAGCTTAAAAGTCAGCAGCATGCTGACTGAAAAACATACTGCCGAAAACTTCAAGAATTCAAAGTTGTTTATTTTCAAGCATTTCAAGATATATATTTTCATATTTTTCAAGAATCACAAATAATCTAAGAATTCCGCTTACAGCGGCCATGATACACATACACTTTTCAAGAATTCCAAGTCAACTACTTGATTTAATTTCTCGCCACAAGGGGGAGTCAAAAGGCGAGACAAAATCGCTGACGTCAACAAAACAAGACAAATGCGTCAGCACATCTGGAAAGGAGCGGACACCACTATCAGATGCATCAACCATTAAAGAAATAGGCGCATTTTCTGATGGATGAACTAGCACTGTTGCGTTGCATAGCTGTTGCTTGCTATTTTGAAATGCTTGAACTGCATCTTCTGACCAGTGAATTTTACTGTTGTCATTCTTTTTCTTCCCTTTTAGATATTCGTTCAGAATGGCTTGATTTTTTGCAGCTTTAGGAATAAATCTATGATAAAAATTGATAATTCCTAAGTATCTTCACAATTTCTTTACAGTTTCAGGAAGCTTGAAATCTTCAATTACATTTATTCTTTCTTTTGTTGTTTCGATGCCATTGGAAGAAATACGATGACCTAAGAAATTTACTTCGGTTTGAGAAAATTTATATTTGCAATATTATTACCAGGAAACTTGTCCAAGATGACTAATGTGCTGAGTTTCATCTTTAGATGGCATGAGAATATCATCAAGATAGATGAAGCAAAAATATAAGCCACGAAGTACGGAATGAAGAAATCGTTGAAGAGTTTGGGCTGCATTGCGCAATCCAAAAATCATTCTGGTGAACTCAAATAATCCAAAAGGTGTGCAGATGGTAGTTTTTTCTACGTCAGATGGTTTTACGGGTATCTGATGGTAGGCTCTTTCAAAATCAAGGGTTGAAAATACAGTGCATCCATGCAAATGTTGAGTGAAATCATGCAAGTGCAGAATAGGATACCTGTCTGGATGTGTAACAGCATTCAAAGCTCTATAATCCCCGCAAGGTCTCCAACCACATGTTTTCTATGGCACTAGATGTAATGGACTCCCCCAAGGACTGCTGGAAGGTCTGCAAATGCCTTGTTCTATCATGTATTCAAATTCATCCCTTGCAATCTTGAGCTTGTCCGGAGCTAGGCGGCGAACTTTTGCTGTGACAGAAGGACAACTTGTTATAATATGATGTGTAACTAATTGTTTGGGTCCCTTAATCAGTGACCTTTGCAATGTTATAGCCTTGAATTCATTAAAAAGGTTAGATATTGAAGAATTTTACGTTGAAGATGCTATTGTAGTGAGAGAAAAATCTGGAAATAAAACTATTCTATCGAATGATGACAAAGAAGTTAAAGGATCAATAAGGCATTTTCTGGTACTTTTCCGTTAGACGGGCGCAAGTTATATATCGCCAAATATGGCTCTTTTGTTTAATTAATTGTAACTCCCGTGATACGTGTATGTGAAAGAACAAAATATATAAGAAAGCATTCA
This sequence comes from Dolomedes plantarius, assembly GCA_907164885.2. Classification (NCBI taxonomy): domain Eukaryota; kingdom Metazoa; phylum Arthropoda; class Arachnida; order Araneae; family Dolomedidae; genus Dolomedes; species Dolomedes plantarius. The sequence goes on from OU015497.1 coordinate 199,938,451, forward strand.
TTTTGTTCTTTAAGTAAATAATTAGTTAGGAGGCCAAAACTCTTTAATGTCCTTCAAGATGTCTTCAAAACGACCCTCTTTTTGTCATCGCCTAAGAAATTCAGCCAGCACGATTGAAAAAAATGGTGGCGTGCCGTTCCTCAGTGTTTTTTCATGTCGCCATACGGTGATTCATCGCAACTGCTCAATCTTTTGTGCGATTGTGAAGAAAGCTAATAAAGTTTAGGGTTAATTTGTTTCCAATTTTTATTCATGTGAATTTCGGGGTTATATAGCTGGGTCTCTGAACTTAATCGTGTTCTCTCACATGATTCATACCCGTTGATCTATTATTTTCTTCCAACGTTTCGTGTGTGACAATGCTTCTTCAAAATTTAGTCCATCTATTCCCTATTAAACTGATTTCCTAGGGTTGTTATGTAGGCGACTTTTCGTAGTCGCCAATGGCGATTCTTAATAGGACAAACTCCAAATGCACCCGGGTAACGGAAAAGTACCCATTTTCTTTTTAAATCAAGTAATAATCCAATTTTTTTGAGAAAATCTGCTCCAATAATAGCTTTTGAAACTTTTGCTATTGTGAAAGGCCAAGTAAATTGGTGGCAAAGTCCAAGATCTAACTTCAGCGTTTTGATGCTAAAAGTTTGAATTTTTGAACCGTTGGCGGGAAATAAAATAAAATCTGATGTTTTATAATCCCTTTGTTTACATACAGGAATAACAGATATATCAGCGGTAACACATATATCAGCTCCCGTGTCGATTAAAAATTGCTTGCCAGTTGATTTATCGAAAAATATAAGCGGCAACTTTTATCGCCAATATCGCCGGCCGCATCGAGCGATTGGCTTATTGGTTTTCCGAATTTTCTTTTTTAAATTGGCATGGTTGTAAACATTTTTTAGCATTTCTTCCAAATTTAAAATGATACCAGCAATATTCGTGTCGAGATGAATTCGATTTGGATCTAGCTCGTCTCCCGTATTCTCTTGATTTGCTACGCAATCTAGTAATTCGAGATAATTCGTCGAATTTTTTTGTTAATGCGACTATATCCTCTTGCAACACTTCTAATTTACTCCGGTCGGATGATGTTATCAATGAGCCAACTTTCGTTACTGGGCATATTTCTGGCGTACTGTAAACGGCAATAATTTTATCGGCCATTTCTGCAATGTTATCAAGAGAATCTTATCTTATTGACAAAATGGCTTGCTTCTGTTGTGGAAGCCTTTGTAGCCACAAGGATTTTATAACTTCCTCAGAAATAGAATTTCCTGCCAAGCTTTTCATCTGCCGTAAGAGATCAGATGGGCGTTTGTCGCCAAGTTCGAGATCGTTCAATAGTTTTTTTAATCTCGACTCTTCGGTGTCAGTAAATCTGTTTAGCAAGCTTTTTTATTCTATCATATTTATCACCTTGAGGAGGATTTGACAATATATCAACAACAAAATCTAAAACATTTTCCTCTAACGCAACAACGACGATATTATATTTTGTCGTATCTTGAAAAATACCGCTATTAACAAACTGCGCGCTTCAAGCTGTAAAAACCATAATTTTGGCTTGTTTCGGCAAAAATTTGGAGGCTTAACTGCTACTGGCTTAATTTCAGTATTTGTATTATCGAGATTTAATGCAGTAGAATCATCTTCCTTTTTAGCCATTTTAAATATAAAGGCGAATAGTAAAATATACGATGATATGCCACCACAAACTAAATCATCTGCTATGTTTCAATGTCACTTCAGTTATATAAATCATCGCGTCAAGGCTAAACGCACGTGTTTCTAGCTAAGTCAACGTGTCCTGCAGTATATTTGAGTTTGAACAGGTAGCTTGGGATAGTTTCAATTCATGAAATGGATAGATAACACATTCATTGAAAATGAATGACTTTCCATCCTTATATTTTCATTTTTAAAAAGAAATATTCCGGCGTTGACACGTATATGAAAATATTACATCAAATTATTTCTTGCATGTGCCAATATATGAATAAACCACGTTTTTAATTCCTGTCTATTTATTTTTACTGAAATGTTATAATTTAATTGGCAACAATGAAATGTTACAATGGCTTTGAACAAAAATATCCGTTGATATCGCGCAATTTTGTTCTAATATAATTCGGGAATGGAACGTCGTAGCGGGATGAAAATAGTCTATAACCTTCGTGCAAGTTCAAGCAATAAGTTGACCAAGTTTCATCGCAATCAGATGAACGGTACGGCAGCGCATAAATTACGAACAAACAAACAAACATTCATTTATATATATATATATATATAGATAATTAAAAGTGGTAGCTTCATAAAAAAACTCAATGTTTCTTGAGATATGTGCTTATGACACTTAATCATATATTTATGGTTCTACATTGGGCTCGTGAAAGATTGAAAGAAACGAAAATGAACGAAAAAGCCCCTAACAAAAATGTGAGGATATTTTTTTCAGTTTTAAGCACATTTTTATGAACTGTAATTCAACAACATTAAAAAATGATATTTTAAGTAAGAAGTTATTTTTTTTTCTTCATCAACTGTTCTGCAATAAAGTGTCCATAAATTCTAAGGCATTCTCTCATTCCAAGTAATAGAGTCTGCGGTTAATTTATGAATCCTCTGTTGATCATCCTGTCGCAGAAATAGATCTGCAGGGCATTCATCGTGTATAAGGAATAGCAGTGTTTATTCGTAGATAAAGTGAGCACATCAGATCATAATAAGAGGATTTACGTGTGTTGATACTGAGTTATTCAATACTTATATTCTTTGCTAAAGGAAAAAAAATAACTCGAGGGTTTTTACTTCGGCTATAATAAATGCAGCAATTTAATCTGTCCTTCAACAAAAGCAGTCATGTTTAGTATTTTCCATTAGTGATAAATCTATCGTAGGGATTTCTCTGGTGTTTTTTTAGCAAATCATATGAAATACTGTTTTAATAATTAAAACATGATATGCTTAGAATGAATTTGAAAACACCTCTTGAAATGGATATGTATCATATTTATTACAGACTTTTGTTCCGTCCATAAATCTTTTTATGTATAGATATTGAGGCTACAAAAAATTACATTAAAGACACTCTCACAGAAGGGCTAACTAACAACTAATTTCCACAACCGCTAGAAATTCCAGCAAGGATTTACCAACAGTATTCGAAAGATGGCGACTATATATAACATTCCAAAATAAAATTTGTGGTGTGAAGTACATACTTCAGTTTACAGCAACTTGATTAGAAAAAGAACAATTTCCAACAATTAAGTTAATTGGCAGTGTTTCCGCAAAATAAATTGATCTACATAAGATTGAAAAGACTTGTAAACCTGTAAGGACTAATGGAACTTAATCGACACTCAAGACGATTGTGAAGGAAATTATAAGTGACATTTCAGCCACTCTCACGTTTAAACTAAAATCTTTAACCTTATTGCCAAACGGTATTATCTCTATGTGATCATTCGCCTGAACAGTCACATAACAACCAATACCTGTTGACTTCAGGGAGAAAGTAAACTCGATCCCGACAGTAAAAAAATGAAACCCTAGGTGACATTTTAACTAATTTAATGAAAACATAACAATTATTTACAGAACTACACAACTTTAAGTAGTTTACAGGCACACACGAAAATATGCTGCTACCAGCTAGGAAAACATTGGACCGATTACTAACATCCTTTCTCAGCAAGCAGAGTTCAGAGGGTGTCGGCACGTCGGCACGAATGCTAATAGTTGTTTCCACCCACGGAGTCAGAAAGAGTTTAAGGGATTGCTTCTTACGATCCCGGCGGCTGTTCGCAAGGCCGCTTTACTGTGTTAGGGCATCATGGGAGTTTTTACTTAATGATGCCCTGTAGATGAATCCTTAATGATGCCAGTTGGTTACATCTATAACTTTTACGAATGTTTCCTTATTGGATAGTTTCTGAGAGTCAGACTTCCCTTTATATATTCCTGAATAATTACAATATTTAAAATAGAGTTGAGCTTATTGGATCTCTTTTTTAATATGCTTGTGCATTTATGTCAACTTATTTTATGATGTGATTTATTATTTTCAACTTTAATACTTTATTTTAGAAATTAAGTTTTTCACTGTTGTTAGTTTAATTTTGTTACATAAACCCAAATCTGAAAAAATGATGATGGGCTTTTCTTGACCTGCAGTTTCCAGTGTATTTGAACATGAATCCCGTAATTTTAAATAGTTTTGAAATGAAATAGTGAAAATTGTGAAGCGGGTAATTACTACACTGTGTGAAAAATGATGGAGAGTATTGAAAAATTTACAATTTAAAATTTAGCCTCGTTCAATGCATTCTGATATTGTTCGGCAGTGAAACACTAGTAGACGACGTTTTGGTGGTAAATGCAGAAATACGTATATATTGTAGCGAACTGAGGTTCGTAGTTTCAACCAGTAGATGAACTAAACACACCAGGTATACATCACTCATTACATAAACAAAACAAATGCAATTTATTGAGAAAATTGATGATGATGAGATATGTACACTGCACAGATGTAAGATGAACTTCGTAAACTTAGGAAATCACACTCGATTTAATCGGCGTGGGGCGGAGTAAGAACACAGAAGTCCGCTAGGCTAGCAGAAACTGGCTCTGCTTCAATGATGAAGAAACGGCACTTCGTCCTGATGGGAAAGGGGCTCCCCAATAATATCAACGGCGGTGACCACTGCACGCACCCGGTAACGATGAAAATATTAAAATAAGGAGAAGGGACTCCTCACTGGAAAATAAGGTAGCAAAGGCTACTTCCACGAAGACTGGTCTCCGAACAAATTAGCGGAGTATGTTTACTCCTGCAGGAACTAAATCGTCTCTGCAAAACAGTCACAAGGGACTCTGAACCTCTAAGGGCGGCAAACCCGGCTGCTCTTAAACTGGATCCGCTACGTGTCAGGAACAAAAAGACGCAAGCCACGGGCAAGTGATCCATTCTCTTTTATAGGAGAGCCTCCACCGGATATTGCATCACTCTCCGGAAAGGTCGAACGATCTAGAACAAGTGAGCAACGGAAATGGGTTTCCCGGGGCGATAATGAAATATTTTCCCCGGGTCTAAAGCGGCCGCCTTTTTAGTTTGTCCTCAAAGCCACTTCAAAGAGTCTCAAAGGGCCGCTTCGGTAAAATGCGAAGGGCACGAGTCCTTTTGTTTAGGCACGCGGCGCCTCCAGGATGCTGCTTAACAACTGATAGTTCATGAATGAAAAGCACCTGGAGTCTCCTGTCATTTATAACTGACGTCAACCGGTGTCACCCGGTGGCGATGACTAAATCAAGAAAAATGACCGAGGCCTCCTAACGTTCTGTGGAACAAGTCTATCGGATGAACAAAGGGAAAATGCCGTCAGCATTTTGCCACCTGAGTTGTCGGGATTCTTTTGATGACTCTCAGGCCGAGATAGAAGAATTTCTTTTGTTAACGGAGAGGTTGAAATGCAATACTCTACAATATGAAAAAGGGGGTTGTGTTTAAGTGTGGTTTGAAAATATAGGTATTAAATTACGAGAAATATTTCTGTGTTATTGGAAATTAAAACGGTTGTATTGTTTGTATCCTAAAAATGTTCATAGTTTCGTTACAGGTGGTCGTAAATTTAATCTACGATTAGAAAGGGGTTTTGAAAGTTTTAAATAAGAAATTAAATTGTAAAATTTACATTGGAGTCTTACATATACACGATATATTTATGCAATGCAAGTTAAAAAATTATTTAATTTAATTGAACTAAAGTAAATCATAAATTAAAAAGGTTCGCTGAAATACATATGTTCGTCTTTGTGTGCAAGTGGCACATTTCAATTAAACACATTTAATCATTTTATTCAATGTTAGACAAAAGTATATTCTTTGTGTAATACCATTTAAAGTAAATTGTACTATTTGTTTTATTTGATGATGTAATGGTTAATGCATGATTTAAGCACTTTTTGCTTCCAGTTTGTGAATATTTATTTCCTTCAGATGTACTTGTATGCATGTTTCGTATGTATAACAAAGGTTAAAATATGATGACTTTTAATCTTTTCACCACTCGAGTAGTTTTCTTGTATGTTTGAAAGAATTGGAGGAGAGGTGACTGAAGACAATATAGCAATTATAATTGAAATAAACTTATGATAATTGTAAAATAGGAAGTTCGTGTGTGGGGATCATTTCATGAATGGCCATCTTAAGGTTGCTGTGTACTAACCCTATTGGATTCGCTCACCTCAATATTAACTTATGGAGAAAATGTGTCTACTATTGAGAGCTACACCAATGCCGATAATCGAATAAAAAGGGTATTTTCAGATAGCCTGAACTTTTCTGCACCTTACAACAGGATTCATTTTATAAATTTCGTCCACCAAAGGAATTGATGAGTGTTTAAAACACACTACAGACGATTTTTTACCCGAATAATTTAAATTTTAAAATATTATTTGCATTTTTATATTCGAGATGATCTGCCGACCACATCGTGAGCTTAAACGGCGTTTATATAAAAGCAACCTCCGCTCAAAAAGCGACGACCTGTATCTTAAAAATTTTAATTATTAATATCAAATCCTTTTTTTTTTTTGTTTTTTAAAACTATTTCAGTGGCAGCAATTTTAATTCCTTAATTTGTTAATTAATTTATTAATTAGGTGCTAAAACATAAAAAATTCTTAAATTTATTAAACCGTCAATTCTATCGACAGCTTCAAAACTAATTTCTATGTTACCGTGTTCCATCTGGACTTATAAATTTGACCTTATTATATCTTATTTAAGTTCGATTATACATTTCTTATTCATCAAATTTTAACACAAATTTTAACACATGGAGCACACACTTGGCAAACCGTACAACAACAAAAAAAAATTAGGTACATTTGGGTGGGCCAAATTAAACCCCACCATGAAACAAAATCGGTATACACTAAACAATGCATAATAATCAAAACATAACAATACAAAAACATCTAATACATAGTAATACATAACATACACTGTCTTTAGGTATAATATATAATACACAATATACACCGCTGGCCACTGTAAATGCAACACCCTGAAGGAAACATGCAAATAACATGAAATTTACAGCATGCATTAGCGGAGGTGAGATATGCAAATGATTAGAATTTCAGCGCAGACGCACATCACGCGCGCCTGTGGCGCCACTTGGAAGCGCTATTTAAGGCTTGGAGATTTCGACGATTTCAAGTTCGGCAATTGTGTTTTTCTTGTGGTTTTTTCAAAAAACGATCAATTATGCCTCATCGAAAACAACGATCATCTTTTGATCAAGTATCCGAGTTCGACAGAGGAAGGATAGTGGCTTACCGAGATTGTGGATTATCTTTCAGGGAAATCGGTAGTCGTGTTGGACGAAACCAAACAACTGTAATGCGGATATGTGATCGTTGGATGCAGGAGGGTACGACGGACCGGCGTGTTCGATCGCATCCACCTCAGCGCACCACTTCACGTGATGACAGGCAAATTGTGCGCATGGCAGTGACGGATCGCTCAGTCACATCACGAACCATAGCACAGCACATGCAGTCTGTAACGCATCATCCAGTGTCTGCGCGTACCATTCGACGTCGTTTACAGCAGAGTGGTCTGTCCACAAGACGTCCATTGCTTTGTCTACCCTTGACGCAGAACCACAGACGTCTCCGCCGCCAATGGTGCGATGACAGAAGGATGTGGACGGCTGAATGGAATGAAATTGTCTTTACTGACGAGTCACGCTTCTGTCTGCAACACCACGATGGTCGCATTCGAGTCTGGAGACACCGTGAAGAGAGGATGCTGAACAGCTGCGTTATGCACCGCCACACTGGTCCTGCACCGGGTATTATGGTATGGGGCGGTATTGGATATCACTCTGGCACACCCTAGTACGCATTGCCGGTACTTTAAACAGCCAGCGCTACATCTCCGAGGTGTTGGAGCCAGTTGTCCTTCCTTACCTTCAGGGCTTGCCCACAGCCATATTTCAACAGGATAATGCGCGACCACACGTGGCACGCATTGTCCAACGGTTCTTCGTCAATCGCCAGATTGAATTAATTCCCTGGCCGCCTCGCTCTCCGGATCTGTCGCCGATAGAAAACATGTGGTCCATGGTTGCTCTACGATTGACCCAGATTCCATCCCCAGCTGCCACAGCAGATCTACTTTGGCAACGTGTGGAAGCTGCTTGGTCAGCTGTACCCCAAGAACTCATCCAAAGTCTCTTTGAATCAATGCCGAGGCGTGTGGCAGCGGTGATCTCCAACAATGGCGGCTACTCTGGCTACTGATTTTGGCAGGAACCACACTTCACAGAAGTCTATAAATTTAATCATTTGATACTTGGTCAACATGTTATCTAAAAAATAAATTTTGTTGTGATATCCCTTGTCTTTCTTGGTGTTGCAATTTGGGTGGCCAGCAGTGTACATTATATTTGGTGAGTGCAATAACTTTACATAGAATTATTTTCTTTTTACTTACACTAAAAATTAGCACCTTATATTTCTTTATTGTTGATATATTTCTTTACTATTAACTCATTAACAAATTATTTTATAATTATCACCTTACTACACGAGTATCACATTTCTCAGTAACTCTAACGCATTGCATTGCTTTGCAATTACAATTACTCTTACTTTAAAATTAACAATTTACTCTTATTACATTTCACAATAATTTAACACATTGCATTACATTCCAATTAACAATTGCTCTGTCAATATTTTAACACCACCATTTTACAATTAACACACTTTTTCTATTAACACATTTCTCAATACTTAAAAATTTTACAATTCTATATTGTGTAACACAAACTAACACTATTACTTTGATTGTTAACATTAAAAGTAACATATCAATAATGCCCCATAGAGTAAAACTCTTTTCTCTATTACAAGGTACAATTTAAAAAAAAAATCTTTAAATCCATGTCGGCAATCCTTTGGCAGATTTTCTCCATAAGTAGCATTGAGGTGAGCTAATCCAATAGGGTTAGTACACAGCAGCTTTAAATAATGGCTATAAAAAGGTGTGGGTTGAAATGGCGTAATGGAAAAACTGAATTATAAAAATCAGAACGATAACTCGTATTTAAAATAGACATGCTAAATATCTTGTAAAGATACAACGAGATGGGGGAAATACCATTACAATATCTGTATTTAAATTTTAAACCAATTAGAAGAGTTTGAAGTATAAAAAATATTCTGAAATTTCCCTTTCCTGTCAAGAAGAGAGTTGTTAAAATAACCTGATTTCTCGATTAATTTTTTATATAAAGATTGGAGAAATTGTCTGAACATGACCTGTTTAATCTCACTTCCATCACTTTTTCATTCCTCACTGTGTATTATCCATCAAATGAAGCCCCATTCTATCACGATTTCTGGACATTTTGTGAATGCTGCAAATTCAATAACAACAGATTTAAAGTATAAATCTTACCTGCTGATATATTTCAACCATTGCATTTTAACATAATATTTTTAGACAATCGTTTCTCTTCTTTCTATTTACTATAAACAATACACTTTGAAGTAATCACCTGTATACTTTGATTGATAATAGAAATGTTTTCTGAAAACGTATTTTATGTTTATAATCATTCAAGAAGCCCATTTTTTAGAATTTTCAATCAATTTTAAAAGACTATATTCTCGAAAAATAAGGCATTCTATTTAGCACTATGTAATACAAATAAGCATCAAATACGTGCAAATATCCACGTTCCGTCAATTCATTACATTTCTAATTGTTTCTTTTTATGTTTAACTATAAATTTCAATCATTGATTAGTACAGTCATTATGCAAAAAGCAGTGTTAAAGCAATGTTAATGATTATTTACCACTTTATAGATAATCATACCCCTATTTATAAACGAATGGACGTCCCTGGTTCGATGCTCGTCGCTGCAAATCTACCGCCGTGTTCACTAATGGTGGCCGGGGCACGTAAAATAGGGTGTGGCTACAATATCCTCCAAGTTCTCAAATTTACCTCTGGAGGTGCGGGGTCAAGTGTTCCGGTCTCGTCACTTGACTCGGTTCAAAATTACGGGACCGGTCATTTAGCCAAGTCGGACTCCGACCCTTCTGGTGCTAATTCAAACCAGGAGCCACACCTTCATCGCCCATAGCCTTCGGGATTTGATCTGATGTCACTGTCGGTCAAGGAGCATAAGCAACAACAACAACAACAACAACAACATAAACGAATAGTCATATAAAGATTTTTCAGTATTATTTGGCTTCAGACTCGTGACAGTTTCGATAGAGATAATTTCTTAAATCTACGATTAAGAACTTTTTAGAATATCTATCGATAGTATAATTTATAAATTTTGACTTACTTAAACCCTTAGTTTTCATAGATTCCGATTTTAAGTGGTAAAATACACTAACTAGTGAGAAATTCTAAACATGGAAATATTATGAAATGCAATTTGGAACAAAATAAACTTACTAAACCAATTTTTACAACCATCTAGCTTTGCTAGTCAAATTGAAGGTTCTTACAATTCATTATGTGAAAGCTTTTGTTGGCTTACAAAGATGAGAACTAATTAATAGACTTACAGTAAACTTGTGGATGACGAATAAGTAATGGACACTTTTTCAATTCCACAAAAATTAATATGGGAGTGGCCACATATTATATCTTAATACAAACTATCTAATAGTTCATTATCAGACCGAATAGCATTGGTGTAATGGTCTTTTCATTGCTAGAACATTGCTTGAGACAACAGTGCTCCCCGACCTGATAATGAACTATTAAATTGTCTAAAACATATAGACACTCCCTCTTAATTTATTGTGGAACTAGCTGAAAATCCACACTTCGCTGCGGAGTATATTCAAATTAAATACAATGGTCAATGTATGCAATTAATGCAAAAAATATGTATACATATATTTATAACTAGCTGAAAACCCGCGCTTCGCTACGGAGTACATTCAAATTAAATACAACGGTCAATGTATGCAATTAATGCCAGAAAAAATAAATATATATATTTATAATAAATGCGACGATCAATGTATACAATTGATGTATATATATATATATATACAGGTATATATATAGATTTATAAAAAAAATCGAAAGGTATATTTATTTTTTTTGGATAATATCCAATCGTCTGCTGCATTAGAAAGAAAAAGAATATTTTTTTTGTCTATTTAATTGTTATGCACGTGACGATAAATTTATTTAAAGTACCAGAAAAAGAAATCACGTGATCAGCATTTAATAAATTAAATTCTAAAAATTAATCTTTAAAAATTCACCAAAAATCAGGAAATGGAGATAAAAATTCGAAAAAAATTTCATTTTGAAGGAAATTTTATGATCTTTCTCGTGGTATAAATTTTATAACCCTCAATGTATTATTTTAAATGCAAACGTAAAAAAGTTTAAAAATCAGCTTAAAAATTTAATTTAAAAAAATCTAAGAAGAATTTTTGAAAAATGTTTCTTAGTGCACCCCTACACTATTAGAAGAATCGCCATGCAAAATTTCAGCCCTTTAGGTCCAGCGGTTTGGTCTGTGCGTTGTATGTCAGTCAGTCAGTCAGTGAATGAATGAGTCAGTTACGGAACTGTTTTATATATATAGACTAGCTGAAAACCCGCGCTTCGCTACGGAGTACATTCAAATTAAATACAATGGTCAACGTATGCAATTTATGCCAAAAAATAAATATATATATTTATAATAAATGCGATGATCAATGTATACAATTGATGTAAAATATCTACCTATCTATATATATCTATACTAATATATAAAGAGAGAGGGGATTTTGTATATGGAGGGTAATCTTCAGAACCACTGTACCTATTTGAAAAATTCTTTCACTGTTTGAAAGGTACATTATTACAGATGGACATAGGCTATATATTATGTATATCTAATCAGTAGAAATAAAGTTAGGGGCTTAATCCTAACAATCTCCATTGTTACCGCTACTGTCCTCTACCGCTTTTTGTGGCGAAGTCTTCAACGATCCTTAGCGTGGTGCTATCTATACTAATATATAAAGAGAGAGGGGATTTTGTACGTGGAGGGTAATCTTCAGAACCACTGTACCTATTTGAAAAATTCTTTCACTGTTTGAAAGGTACATTATTACAGATGGACATAGGCTATATATTATGTATATCTAATCAGTAGAAATAAAGTTAGGGGCTTAATCCTAACAATCTCCATTGTTACCGCTACTGTCCTCTACCGCTTTTTGTGGCGAAGTCTTCAACGATCCTTAGCGTGGTGCTATCTATACTAATATATAAAGAGAGAGGGGATTTTGTACGTGGGGGGTAATCTTCAGAACCACTGTACCTATTTGAAAAATTCTTTCACTGTTTGAAAGGTACATTATTACAGATGGACATAGGCTATATATTATGTATATCTAATCAGTAGAAATAAAGTTAGGGGCTTAATCCTAACAATCTCCATTGTTACCGCTACTGTCCTCTACCGCTTTTTGTGGCGAAGTCTTCAACGATCCTTAGCGTGGTGCTATCTATACTAATATATAAAGAGAGAGGGGATTTTGTACGTGGAGGGTAATCTTCAGAACCACTGTACCTATTTGAAAAATTCTTTCACTGTTTGAAAGGTACATTATTACAGATGGACATAGGCTATATATTATGTATATCTAATCAGTAGAAATAAAGTTAGGGGCTTAATCCTAACAATCTCCATTGTTACCGCTACTGTCCTCTACCGCTTTTTGTGGCGAAGTCTTCAACGATCCTTAGCGTGGTGCTATCTATACTAATATATAAAGAGAGAGGGGATTTTGTACGTGGAGGGTAATCTTCAGAACCACTGTACCTATTTGAAAAAATTCTTTCACTGTTGGAAAGGTACATTATTCCAGATGGACAAAGGCTATATATTATGTATATCTGATCACTAGAAATAAAGTTAGGGGCTTAATCCTAACAATCTCCATTGTTTCCGCTACTGTCTTCTACCGCTTTTTGTTCCGAAGATTTCAACGATCCTTATCGTGGTGCTATCGCGGTGGGCTTCTGTTCTGACGCTAGAGGTTCGAACATAGCCGTTCTCCGGCACGCCTTTTACTTTTAAAAAATTTATTTTAATTATTAACTAACATAAAATTAATTTAATGTATTATTTAGGTTATTATTAAGGTAAAAAAAGATTTACAATTTATTGGCTATCAACTGGAAATTTATTGGTATAATTTTTTGTTCAATCCGGACAAAGTCGGGACGGGCCGCTAGTATATTTATAAAAAAATCGTAAGGGATATGCATTTTTTTTTGATAATATCCAATCGTCTGCTGCATTAGAAAGAGAAAAAATTATTTTTTTTGTCTATTTAGTTGTTACGCACGTGACGATAAATTTATTGAAAGTACCAGAAAAAGAAATCACGTGATCAGCATTTAATAAATTAAATTCTAAAAATTAATCTTTAAAAATTCACCAAAAATCAGGAAATGGAGGTAAAAAATTCGAAAAAAATTTCCTTTTGAAGGAATTTTTATGATCTTTCTCGTGATATAAATTTTATAACCCTCAATGTATTATTTTAAATGCAAACGTAAAAAAAGTTTAAAAAACAGCTTAAAAATTTAATTTAAAAAAATCTAAGAAGAAGTTTTGAAAAATGTTTCTTAGTGCACCCCTACACTATTAGAAGAATCGCCATGCAAAATTTCAGCCCTTTAGGTCCAGCGGTTTGGTCTGTGCGTTGTATGTCAGTCAGTCAGTCAGTCAGGCAGTGAATGAATGAGTCAGTTACGGAACTGTTTTATATATAGAGATAAATGCGATGATCAATGTATACAATTGATGTAAAATATATATCTATCTATATATATATATATATTTATAAAAAAATCGTAAGGGATATGCATTTTTTTTGGATAATATCCAATCGTCTGCTGCATTAGAAAGAGAAAAAATTATTTTTTTTGTCTATTTAGTTGTTACGCACGTGACGATAAATTTATTGAAAGTACCAGAAAAAGAAATCACGTGATCAGCATTTAATAAATTAAATTCTAAAGATTAATCTTTAAAAATTCACCAAAAATCAGGAAATGGAGGTAAAAATTCGAAAAAAATTTCCTTTTGAAGGAATTTTTATGATCTTTCTCGTGATATAAATTTTATAACCCTCAATGTATTACTTTAAATGCAAACGTAAAAAAAGTTTAAAAAACAGCTTAAAAATTTAATTTAAAAAAATCTAAGAAGAAGTTTTGAAAAATGTTTCTTAGTGCACCCCTACACTATTAGAAGAATCGCCATGCAAAATTTCAGCCCTTTAGGTCCAGCGGTTTGGTCTGTGCGTTGTATGTCAGTCAGTCAGTCAGTCAGGCAGTGAATGAATGAGTCAGTTACGGAACTGTTTTATATATAGAGATAAATGCGATGATCAATGTATACAATTGATGTAAAATATATATGTATCTATATATATATATATTTATAAAAAAATCTTAAGGGATATGCATTTTTTTTGGATAATATCCAATCGTCTGCTGCATTACAAAGAGAAAAAAATATTTTTTTTTGTCTATTTAGTTGTTACGCACGTGACGATAAATTTATTGAAAGTACCAGAAAAAGTAATCACGTGATCAGCATTTAATAAATTAAATTCTAAAAATTAATCTTTAAAAATTCACCAAAAATCAGGAAATGGAGGTAAAAATCGAAAAAAATTTCATTTTGAAGGAATTTTTATGAACTTTTTCGTGATATAAATTTTATAACCCTCAATGTATTATTTTAAATACAAACGTAAAAAAAGTTTAAAAAACAGTTTAAAAATTTAATTTTAAAAAATCTAAGAAGAATTTTTGAAAAATCTTTCTTAGTGCACCCCTACACTATTAGAAGAATCGCCATGCAAAATTTCAGCCCTTTAGGTCCAGCGGTTTGGTCTGTGCGTTGTATGTCAGTCAGTGAATGAATGAGTCAGTTACGGAACTGTTTTATATATATAGATAAATACAACGATCAATGTATGCAGTTGATGTAAAAAAAACGAAAAAATATATTTATAAAAAAATCGTAACGGATATTTTTATAGACAAAATAATGTAGAAGAAAATATTCAAATTAAATCTAATAGAACATACTAAAGAATGTAGTACAGTTAATATAGTACAGTTTGAGGAACATTTCATTTA
Source organism: Dolomedes plantarius (assembly GCA_907164885.2). Taxonomy (NCBI): domain Eukaryota; kingdom Metazoa; phylum Arthropoda; class Arachnida; order Araneae; family Dolomedidae; genus Dolomedes; species Dolomedes plantarius. The sequence goes on from OU015497.1 coordinate 199,953,679, forward strand.
CTGTATGTTAATATTTTTTTGGATAATGTCCAATTGTCTGCCGCATTAGCAAGAAATTTTTTTTTTGTCCATTTTGTTTTTATGCACGTGACGCAAAAATAAAATAAAAGGAACCACGTGATCAATTTAATAAATTAAATTTTAAAAATTAATCTTTAAAAATTCACCAAAAATCAGAAATGGAGGTAAAAATTCGAAAAAAACTCCATTTTGAAGGAATTTTTATGATCTTTCTCGTGATATAAATTTTATAACCCTCAATGTATTATTTTAAATGTAAACGTAAAAAAAGTTTAAAAAACAGCTTAAAAATTTAATTTAAAAAAATCTAAGAAGAATTTTTCAAAAATCTCTCTTAGTGCACCGCTACACTATAAGAAGAATCGCCATGCAAAATGTCAGCCCTTCATGTCCAGCAGTTTGGTCTGTGCGTTATATGTCAGTCAGTCAGTCAGTTACGGAACTTGTAGAGTATAGCTCACTTCTACCCAGACTTGGGTGTATATAATTTGAAGTGGCACTCTAAATGAATTTGATACAAACACAGTTTATATATGAAACAATGTTTATTGAATTCGTTGCACATATAAAATTTGCTTTTAAAGCAATAAGCATACATACTACTTGTAAGGAATATATATTAACATTCAATAGAAATACACTTTGCAAATACTCACAAACCAGCAGAGAGTCAAACCAGCAGTACTGCCACGTAAACTTTGGGTCCCCTAAGCACTAGCGCAGGATAGCACCTGGAGCTGCTTTCCTCGTAGCTCCCTTAACTCGCTTATCTATCAACCTTAACAACCTTTTTTCACCCTCTGTATTAATCAAGCTGCTTGGTATTTATACCAAGCGCGTAAGCCGAAATTAGCATATCTCAAGCAGCTTCTTTAATTCATTCACTCAAAAGTTCGATTCTTGTGAATCGAATCTTATGTATACCTTACAAACTGCTTTATATATATAGATTGAAGAAGTGTTCATTACGTACTAATACATAGAGTAAGAAACATTCTCTCGTCTCCAAAAGAACATGTATGCATTCTTTCCTTTATTTTCAATAATATTCACGCAATCATGACTAATTAGCAATGGAAATATTCTCTAAACGTTTACTCTACTAGCCATAATGACATACTCACTAGCCATACTATGAGAAATGTGAACATCTAATTCATGAACAAGTCATGTCTTGACCTAATTTCCTGCGTGTTGTATCTTTAGTGCTTTATTTACCTCTTTCTTCTACGTAGGGTAAAACGTGGAAGTGACGTCCACACCGCTCTGTGCCTTGCCCCTGACAGCTTGAAAGCAGAGGTGGCACTGAGCATCCACCTAAAGGCACTGAAGAAGGTAAGCGCACTATCTATCAATGTCTCCTAGAAAGATCGTTTGTGGAAATATAGTAAGGACATTAGGTTAGGGATGGGATTTTGGGCTAGATATAAATAACCAGAAATAAAGGGCGAGAAGGTCAGTAGCCCATAGGTGAGACAAAACAGATTCATTAACGTCCCTAGACCATTATGAGAGCCTTTCGAACTTAAATGGTAGAATTTGATAATTTGACTCATATTGGACATCTTGAAAACGCAACTTCATTTCACTAGAAAGCTAACAGAAACATAAAACAATTAATACTATGAAATAACATGTAAATTGAAGACAATTAATATCATAAGGCAGAAGGTCATTCGCACTTTCTGGAAACGATTTTGTAATTTATTTTTGACGTTTACATTTTGAGATAAAAATTTGGCAGCTTCAGAATAAAAGAAAATCCACCGACTCAAAGATCCATTGCATCGAAACTAGGAATGTCTTCGGGCACTGTAAGTAAGATCATTCATAAAGATTTGAAGTTAAAAAGGATGTTTAAACCTAAGTTCATCTGCTTTTGCCAAAGCATATTGCTGAAAGAAAAACAAATTGTAGAAAATTATATGAAAAACACCTAGCTCCCGAAAAATGGAAATTTGGGTTACCACTCGATGAGGCATGGGTGTACTTAAGTGACTGTAATAAAAAAAAGATCAATTTTCTATTGCTCAACTGACGGGAATGACCGTGCGAAATGGCTTCGTCAGCGTAGAGAAAAGTTCCCAAAGGGATTCATGATAGTTGCAGGATTTTGTTACGTCGGCAAATTAAAAATAAAAAAAGTCGCAAGTAAAGTCAAAATTAATTTACTGTACTATCATCAGAATATTTTAAAACCAATTTTTGAAAAACAAATTCCAACCTTATATGATAAGGACATTAATAAAATTCAGCTTCCTATGGACAAAGCCTCTAGTCGAACGTCTAAATGAGCTGCCGCTTATTTAGCAAAGAAAAAATCAGAAACAGGAAAAAAGTGTATCCCATTTAATGAAATACCTGTAAAATCACCTGACGCTTCTCCAATGGACATTTGCACTTTCGGTTTATTAAAATGAGTCTTAGGAAAACGGCATCCAAGAACACTGAGCGGACTTTTGAAAACGGTCCAAGAGGAATGGGGTAAAATTGGCATGGCAGTACTAAGAAAAAGTTTACTTTCATGGAAAATTCGAGCTAGAGCTATTGTCAAGAACCATGGCTATCAGATAGAAGTAAATCGCAGCAAAATTACGGCATTTACATATAAAACTTAACTATCAATAACGTTTCAATAAAGTGAGAACGACCTTCTGTAATTCATAACATCCTGTTGTCATCATTCTACATAGTTACAAATTCTGGAAAAACGAATAGCAGTTTTTTTCTTCAGGGCCAAATTTAGCCCAAATTCCTTAACTGTGTACTTAATAGTTTAATAGCAATTTCTTTAGTTTAGAAATTAATTTT